>JABXNX010000041.1:76884-109709 GCA_014843695.1 Archivesica marissinica | reverse complement strand
TAGTCAATGGAGGCTCCGGTGCAATGGATATGGTGTATGTATACGGACACTGAATAATTGTTTACTAGTCAATGGAGGCTCCGGTGCAATGGATATGGTGTATGTATACTGACACTGTATAATTGTTTACTAGTCAATGGAGGCTCCGGTGCAATGGATATGGTGTATGTATACCGACACTGAATAATTGTTTACTAGTCAATGGAGACTCCGGTGCAATGGACATGGTATATGTATACTGACACTGTATAATTGTTTACTAGTCAATGGAGGCTCCGGTGCAATGGATATGGTGTATGTATACTGACACTGTATAATTGTTTACTAGTCAATGGAGGCTCCGGTGCAATGGATATGGTGTATGTATACTGACACTGTATAATTGTTTACTAGTCAATGGAGGCTCCGGTGCAATGGATATGGTGTATGTATACTGACACTGAATAATTGTTTACTAGTCAATGGAGGCTCCGGTGCAATGGATATGGTGTATGTATACTGACACTGAATAATTGTTTACTAGTCAATGGAGGCTCCGGTGCAATGGACATGGTGCATGTATACTGAAAGTGAATAATTGTTTACTAGTCAATGGAGGCTCCGGTGCAATGGACATGGTGTATGTATACTGAAAGTGAATAATTGTTTACTAGTCAATGGAGGCTCCGGTGCAATGGATATGGTGTATGTATACTGACACTGAATAATTGTTTACTAGTCAATGGAGGCTCCGGTGCAATGAATATGGTGTATGTATACTGAAAGTGAATAATTGTTTACTAGTCAATGGAGGCTCCGGTGCAATGGATATGGTGTATGTATACTGACACTGAATAATTGTTTACTAGTCAATGGAGGCTCCGGTGCAATGGATATGGTGTATGTATACCGACACTGAATAATTGTTTACTAGTCAATGGAGGCTCCGGGCAATGGATATGGTGTATGTATACTGACACTGAATAATTGTTTACTAGTCAATGGAGGCTCCGGTGCAATGGACATGGTGTATGTATACTGAAAGTGAATAATTGTTTACTAGTCAATGGAGGCTCCGGTGCAATGGACATGGTGTATGTATACTGAAAGTGAATAATTGTTTACTAGTCAATGGAGGCTCCGGTGCAATGGATATGGTGTATGTATACTGACACTGAATAATTGTTTACTAGTCAATGGAGGCTCCGGTGCAATGGACATGGTGTATGTATACTGAAAGTGAATAATTGTTTACTAGTCAATGGAGGCTCCGGTGTAATGGACATGGTGTATGTATACTGAAAGTGAATAATTGTTTACTAGTCAATGGAGGCTCCGGTGCAATGGACATGGTGTATGTATACTGAAAGTGAATAATTGTTTACTAGTCAATGGAGGCTCCGGTGCAATGGATATGGTGTATGTATACTGACAGTGAATAATTGTTTACTAGTCAATGGAGGCTCCGGTGCAATGGATATGGTGTATGTATACTGAAAGTGAATAATTGTTTACTAGTCGATGGAGGCTCCGGTGCAATGGATATGGTGTATGTATACTGACACTGTATAATTGTTTACTAGTCAATGGAGGCTCCGGTGCAATGGATATGGTGTATGTATACTGAAAGTGAATAATTGTTTACTAGTCAATGGAGGCTCCGGTGCAATGGACATGGTGTATGTATACTGACACTGTATAATTGTTTACTAGTCAATGGAGGCTCCGGTGCAATGGATATGGTGTATGTATACTGACACTGAATAATTGTTTACTAGTCAATGGAGGCTCCGGTGCAATGGACATGGTGTATGTATACTGAAAGTGAATAATTGTTTACTAGTCAATGGAGGCTCCGGTGTAATGGACATGGTGTATGTATACTGAAAGTGAATAATTGTTTACTAGTCAATGGAGGCTCCGGTGCAATGGACATGGTGTATGTATACTGAAAGTGTATAATTGTTTACTAGTCAATGGAGGCTCCGGTGCAATGGATATGGTGTATGTATACTGACACTGAATAATTGTTTACTAGTCAATGGAGGCTCCGGTGCAATGGACATGGTGTATGTATACTGACACTGAATAATTGTTTACTAGTCAATGGAGGCTCCGGTGCAATGGATATGGTGTATGTATACTGACACTGTATAATTGTTTACTAGTCAATGGAGGCTCCGGTGCAATGGATATGGTGTATGTATACTGACACTGAATAATTGTTTACTAGTCAATGGAGGCTCCGGTGCAATGGACATGGTGTATGTATACTGAAATTTAATAATTGTTTACTAGTCAATGGAGACTCCAGTGCAATGGACATGGTGTATGTATACTGACACTGTATAATTGTTTACTAGTCAATGGAGGCTCCGGTGCAATGGATATGGTGTATGTATACTGAAAGTGAATAATTGTTTACTAGTCAATGGAGGCTCCGGTGCAATGGATATGGTGTATGTATACTGACACTGTATAATTGTTTACTAGTCAATGGAGGCTCCGGTGCAATGGATATGGTGTATGTATACTGAAAGTGAATAATTGTTTACTAGTCAATGGAGGCTCCGGTGCAATGGATATGGTGTATGTATACTGACACTGTATAATTGTTTACTAGTCAATGGAGGCTCCGGTGCAATGGATATGGTGTATGTATACTGACACTGTATAATTGTTTACTAGTCAATGGAGGCTCCGGTGCAATGGATATGGTGTATGTATACTGACACTGAATAATTGTTTACTAGTCAATGGAGGCTCCGGTGCAATGGACATGGTGTATGTATACTGAAAGTGAATAATTGTTTACTAGTCAATGGAGGCTCCCAGTGCAATGGACATGGTGTATGTATACGGACACTTAATACATTGTTTACTATCCATGGAATATCTATGATACAATGGACATGGTGTAAGTAAATGGCAACTTAATACATTGTTTACTATCCATGAGATCATACACCTGCTGTATATCACACCCACCACCTTGTAGTACCATCCCCAAGCTTCACAATTCAATGGCAACTATAAACTAGACATACTTGTTTGCCACAGATACCACACATGCCCTCACCCACCACCTTGTAGTACCATTCCCAAGCTTCACAATTCAATGGCAACTATAAACTAGACATACCTGTCTGCCACAGATACCACACCCACCACCTTGTAGTACCATCCCCAAGCTTCACAATTCAATGGCAACTATAAACTAGATGTACCTGTCTGCCACCAGGTATCACACATGCCCACACCCACCACCTTGTAGTACCATCCCCAAGCTTCACAATTCAATGGCAACTATAAACTAGATGTACCTGTCTGCCACCAGGTATCACATATATCACACCTGCCCTCACCCACAACATTGTAGTACCATTCCCAAGCTTCACGGTTCAGTGGTTCTCCAACTGTAACAAGGAAATAAAATCTAATATTATACTGGTCATATCTTTGGCATTTTGCCAGTAAGATAGACACATGTATCACAATGTAAAAATTAAAACTAGGATTTTGTTTAACCCTCTGCAAGTCATCGGCAGATAAAATCACTTTTGCAAACAGCATAGAGCCAGCCATGTCGTCTGATCTGGCTCTATGCTGTTTGCTATTTGGATAGTGGAGCCAAAGCACTTGGTTGAATAGCAAACATAGATCCTGATCTGATCTGGATCTATTTTGTTGTAAATGTGATTTTATTTACTCAGCAGGCAAAGACAAAGGTTTCAGAATTAAAATCTAGTTTCTCAATGTAAGGTTCAGAGATCTCTCACCCATTGACTCAAAGATCAAGATGGTTGCCATTATTCAATAGCCATTACGATTGTGCCTTTAGGCAAGACATTTAAAATTTCACGTTGCCTTTTCTTTCTCCCTCGTGGCGATGGATTCCATCAGGAACGAGGTCTCGAAAGCGATTAATATAACATGTAGGAACCTGTTTAGCAATCAAGCTATAATAAATTAGTATAAATAGACTAGACCAAATTTTCAAAATTGTGCATGCTAGGGGCAAATTGTAGTACAAGCCATTGGATGTCATATATAACATACGTTGGGTATGCTAAATGCGATGCAGGTGTTTACCAAGCTGAAATATGTGTCCTTGACCTTGAAAAGGTCACTTCAAAATGGCGACCATTAAAGTGCTTAATAACCACAAAAATAATTACTGTAACCTAATATATATCTGTATTTGGGTGCAATACATCTAATTTACTGTAATCGATACTTGGCAGCATATAGACATAAACATGTTGCCCCTCATATGGGTTAAGGTCAAGGTTAACACTGATATTAGCGATAAAAATGGTCAATATATAGTTAAATATGTATGTACCGTTCTCGGTAGAACATACATGCCCAAAGTTCACATTTCTTGCTATCCTTTATTAGTAGGTTACTCTAATGTATTATTCAACACATTTAAATGTATGGCAACTCTAAAGCATACTATGTGTACCTTGTATGTGCTGTTATATGCAGTCTCTATTTATGCACTGTCGGCCATTACAAAATGTTCATACATGGATCTTCACTCTGTTTACACACACACACATCGAAGTACAGTTCATGTTTGCTTTCTGGCATTTACAACGAAAGGTTCTGCACTGCTGCTTACATGAACAATATATCATCTCTGTGCAACTGGCTGGAATGGGACTTAATGACATCATAATGGGCTGAAGTCCATGTTCCGTCTGTTTCCATCCCATATTTATGGGATCTGGTAGAACTGGCACACTGCACTGAGCTTGTCGCCATATCATGCTTTGATAATGTCCCTCATTAGATGGAAGCGCCGCGCATCTTGTGTTGGACACATTGCTTCTGGTTTTCCATTCTTGGAAAACTGTAAAACACGTGCTTCATTAACGCAATCAGTTTCTTGTATGTTGTACAGCCTGCACATAAGTGCCTCTGCGGCCACCATAGTGTGTTCATTGAGTTCCCCCACTCCTAAGTCATTTAACATTGCACCATGCTGCATAAATACTTTCCATGATGATGCATAAATACTTTCCATGATGACTGTTTGGTATGGTTGGAGATGTATGATGTCGTATCACATCCAGTCAAAGCGTGAAATGGCAGCAATGCTGTTACAACGTCTTCGGACAACTTGTCACATACATCTTTTATTGGAATGTATCTTCTTTTCTTAGCTGTACATGTCATGAGCCATAAGTGTTGACACTGAATCTGCTGGAAGTGTGAAACTAGGAGAAGAAGAACGTCCATGTCTCTTGAGGAAATCTCTATTGTTGTCTATGATAGAGTTTGCACAGCATGCAAGATTAATCTCGTATCAGCCTCTTCATGGGATGACTTCAGCGTAGTTACTGTTATTCCTAATGATGACGTTGCTTCCATTTCATCAGAGAACCCTCCAGAAGCAACAATATCCTTGCCATTTGGCGCCTGTGATATCAACTCTTCTGACAAAAACCTTGCCAAGTCTGCTTTATTCTCAGGTAGAGCCATACAATTCTTCCAATTCGTAGGAAGAGGGACACCCCGGGCTTCAATAAGACGTCTGATGGGTTGAGAATTCTTGTACTGGCTTTGATGGAGAATTCCCTGTATCTGTCAAACACTATATCAATATGCTCATATGGCCTACATTTGTGTGACACACTTTACAAATGTGTCCGCAAGATCGCCAATTGTATTGGCATCGACTGGTTTCCCTAGTGCTACAACAAGTGCTTGACCATCGATGATTAGACAAGCTGCTGGACCTTGTAAATCAATAGTTTCAGGACACAGGATGCCTTCTGCGAGCACTTCCCCCACGACTTGTTTCCAGTACGAAGAGAGCCATTCATTTCAGCTAAGGATACGGGTACTGGCATCAATTCATGCATCATAATGGAACGTCTGCCTGCTTCATATGCTGTGATCATTCAGTGAAGAACACTCCTGTCTACCTTCAATATCGTCTGTTTGTCTTTATCTTTGCCAGGTTTCTTGAAAGAATATAGGTTCGCAAATGTTGCAGCATTCTGATTTCGTAGCGAAGCATGGATCCCAACATTAAATTCCCGTTATTGACAGCTAATTGCTCTTCTACAAATTTAGTGACTTCTTTCTGTCCATATTCTTTTACTCCAATAAGTGAACTTTGAATTTCAGCGGTTGCCAAATCTTTAGTGGCTATGTTCTTCAATGATTCTTTGTTTGAGTCAGGAGAATCTCTGGAATGTCGTAAACACAGAATTGTCATCATCTCTGTCACGGTTTTGTCTTGATGTTCCACTCTCGGGAAAATGTATGTTACCTGGGAATAGGTTATACATTGCATGTGTGTCTGATGCAATTTGGAACCTCAAGTTGTACGATCGTGTCCATCTGGAGAGAGCTTTTGTTGATTGTGTAATGCCTACTATTCCACCACCTCGTTTGCCTGTGCCGTTTAACAATTCATGAGCTAAGAAGCTTGATCCAAGGGCCATGACTAATGACAAAGGGCCAGGACTAATGTGCCAATAAAGATTGACGACTGTACACCCAGTCAATGGCAAGTTCATTAGCTTATTTCCAATGACATTGCCTTTATTTATGGTCTCGTGGTTGATGGACCTGGGGCTGTAGCTGAAGCACCAAAATATAACAGCGTCAAAATTTGAAGATTATATGGACTCCCGGAATTGTAGCAAAATCCAGTGTCTCTATGCAGGAACAGGTTAATATATGAGTGTCTCTATGCAGAAACAGGTTAATATATGAGTCTCTCTATGTAGGAACAGGTTAATATGCTAGTGTATCTATGCAGGAACAGGTTAATATGCAAGTGTATCTATGCAGGAACAGGTTAATATGCAAGTGTATCTATGTAGGAACAGGTTAATATGTGAGTGTATCTATGCAGGAACAGGTTAATATGCGAGTCTATCTATGCAGGAACAGGTTAATATGCAAGTGTATCTATGCAGGAACAGGTTAATATGCGAGTGTCTCTATGCAGGAACAGGTTAATATACGAGTGTCTCTATGCAGGAACAGGTTAATATATGAGTGTATCTATGCAGGAACAGGTTAATATGTAAGTGTATCTATGCAGGAACAGGTCAATATATGAGTGTATCTATGCAGGAACAGGTTAATATGCAAGTGTATCTATGCAGGAACAGGTTAATATATGAGTGTCTCTATGAAGGAACAGGTTAATATGTAAGTGTATCTATGCAGGAACAGGTTAATATATGAGTGTATCTATGCAGGAACAGGTTAATATGTAAGTGTATCTATGCAGGAACAGGTTAATATATGAGTGTCTCTATAAAGGAACAGGTTAATATGCAAGTGTATCTATGCAGGGACAGGTTAATATGCAAGTGTATCTATGCAGGAACAAGTTAATATGCAAGTGTATCTATACAGGAACAGGTTATTATGTGAGTGTATCTACGCAGGAACAGATTAATATGTGAGTGTATCTATGCAGGAACAGGTTAATATGCAAGTGTATCTATGCAGGAACAGGTTAATATGCAAGTGTATCTATGCAGGAACAGGTTAATATGCAAGTGTATATATGCAGGAACAGGTTAATATGCAAGTGTATATATGCAGGAACAGGTTAATATGCAAGTGTCTCTATGCAGGAACAGGTTAATATGCAAGTGTATCTATGCAGGAACAGGTTAATATGCAAGTGTATCTATGCAGGAACAGGTTAATATGCCAGTGTATCTATGCAGGAACAGGTTAATATGTAAGTGTATCTATGCAGGAACAGGTTAATATGCAAGTGTATCTATGCAGGAACAGGTTAATATGTGAGAGTCTCTAAGCAGGAACAGGTTAATATGCAAGTGTATCTATGCAGGAACAGGTTAATATGTAAGTGTATCTATGCAGGAACAGGTTAATATGCAAGTGTATCTATGCAGGAACAGGTTAATATGCGAGTGTCTCTATGCAGGAACAGGTTACTATACGAGTGTCTCTATGAAGGAACAGGTTAATATGCAAGTGTATCTATGCAGGGACAGGTTAATATGCAAGTGTATCTATGCAGGAACAGGTTAATATGCAAGTGTATCTATGCAGGAACAGGTTAATATGCCAGTGTATCTATGCAGGAACAGGTTAATATGTAAGTGTATCTATGCAGGAACAGGTTAATATGCAAGTGTATCTATGCAGGAACAGGTTAATATGCAGAGTCTCTAAGCAGGAACAGGTTAATATGCAAGTGTATCTATGCAGGAACAGGTTAATATGTAAGTGTATCTATGCAGGAACAGGTTAATATGCAAGTGTATCTATGCAGGAACAGGTTAATATGAGAGTGTCTCTATGCAGGAACAGGTTAATATGCAAGTGTATCTATGCAGGAACAGGTTAATATGCGAGTGTCTCTATGCAGGAACAGGTTAATATGCAAGTGTATCTATGCAGGAACAGGTTAATATATGAATGTATCTATGCAGGAACAGGTTAATATGCGAGTGTCTCTAAGCAGGAACAGGTTAATATGTAAGTGTATCTATGCAGGAATAGGTTATTATGTGAGTGTCTCTATGCATGAATAGGTTAATATGTGAGTGTAGCTATGCAGGAATAGGTTAATATGCAAGTGTATCTATGCAGGAACAGGTTAATATGCAAGTGTATCTATGCAGGAATAGGTTAATATGTGAGTGTATCTATGCAGGAATAGGTTAATATGTAAGTGTATCTATGCAGGAACAGGTTAATATGCGAGTGTATCTATGCAGGAACAGGTTAATATGCAAGTGTATCTATGCAGGAACAGGTTAATATGCAAGTGTATATATGCAGGAACAGGTTAATATGCAAGTGTCTCTATGCAGGAACAGGTTAATATGCAAGTGTATCTATGCAGGAACAGGTTAATATGCAAGTGGATCTATGCAGGAATAGGTTAATATGCAAGTGGATCTATGCAGGAACAGGTTAATATGCAAGTGGATCTATGCAGGAACAGGTTAATATGCAAGTGGATCTATGCAGGAATAGGTTAATATGCAAGTGTATAAATGCAGGAACAGGTTAATATGCAAGTGTATCTATGCAGGAACAGGTTAATATGCAAGTGGATCTATGCAGGAACAGGTTAATATGCAAGTGGATCTATGCAGGCACAGATGCAAGTGGATCTATGCAGGCACAGATGCAAGTGGATCTATGCAGGAACAGGTTAATATGCAAGTGGATCTATGCAGGAACAGGTTAATATGCGAGTGTCTCTATGCAGGAACAGGTTAATATGCAAGTGTCTCTATGCAGGAATAGGTTAATATATAAGTGTATCTATGAAGGAACAGGTTAATATGCAAGTGTATCTATGCAGGAACAGGTTAATATGTAAGTGGATCTATGCAGGAATAGGTTAATATGCGAGTGTATCTATGCAGGAATAGGTTAATATGCAAGTGGATCTATGCAGGAACAGGTTAATATGCAAGTGTATCCATGCAGGAACAGGTTAATATGTGAATGTATCTATGCAGGAACAGGTTAATATGTAAGTGTATCTATGCAGGAATAGGTTATTATGTGAGTGTCTCTATGCATGAATAGGTTAATATGTGAGTGTAGCTATGCAGGAATAGGTTAATATGCAAGTGTATCTATGCAGGAACAGGTTAATATGCAAGTGTATCTATGCAGGAATAGGTTAATATGTGAGTGTATCTATGCAGGAATAGGTTAATATGTAAGTGTATCTATGCAGGAACAGGTTAATATGTGAGTGTATCTATGCAGGAACAGGTTAATATGCAAGTGTATCTATGCAGGAACAGGTTAATATGCAAGTGTCTCTATGCAGGAACAGGTTAATATGCAAGTGTATATATGCAGGAACAGGTTAATATGCAAGTGTATCTATGCAGGAACAGGTTAATATGCGAGAGTCTCTAAGCAGGAACAGGTTAATATGCAAGTGTATCTATGCAGGAACAGGTTAATATGCAAGTGTCTCTATGCAGGAACAGGTTAATATGCAAGTGGATCTATGCAGGAATAGGTTAATATGCAAGTGGATCTATGCAGGAACAGGTTTATATGCAAGTGTCTCTATGCAGGAATAGGTTAATATGCAAGTGGATCTATGCAGGAACAGGTTAATATGCAAGTGTATCTATGCAGGAACAGGTTAATATTGAAGTGTCTCTATGCAGGAACAGGTTAATATGCAAGTGGATCTATGCAGGAACAGGTTAATATATGAGTGTATCTATGCAGGAACAGGTTAATATGCAAGTGTCTCTATGCAGGAACAGGTTAATATGTAAGTGTATCTATGCAGGAATAGGTTATTATGTGAGTGTCTCTATGCATGAATAGGTTAATATGTGAGTGTAGCTATGCAGGAATAGGTTAATATGCAAGTGTATATATGCAGGAACAGGTTAATATGCAAGTGTATCTATGCAGGAATAGGTTAATATGTGAGTGTATCTATGCAGGAATAGGTTAATATGTAAGTGTATCTATGCAGGAACAGGTTAATATGTGAGTGTATCTATGCAGGAACAGGTTAATATGCAAGTGTATCTATGCAGGAACAGGTTAATATGCAAGTGTCTCTATGCAGGAACAGGTTAATATGCAAGTGTATATATGCAGGAACAGGTTAATATGCAAGTGTCTCTATGCAGGAACAGGTTAATATGCAAGTGTATCTATGCAGGAACAGGTTAATAAGCAAGTGTATCTATGCAGGAACAGGTTAATATGCAAGTGTATCTATGCAGGAACAGGTTAATATGCCAGTGTATCTATGCAGGAACAGGTTAATATGTAAGTGTATCTATGCAGGAACAGGTTAATATGCAAGTGTATCTATGCAGGAACAGGTTAATATGCAAGTGTATCTATGCAGGAACAGGTTAATATGCGAGAGTCTCTAAGCAGGAACAGGATAATATGTGAGTGTCTCTATGCAGGAACAGGTTAATATGCAAGTGGATCTATGCAGGAATAGGTTAATATGCAAGTGGTTCTATGCAGGAACAGGTTAATATGCAAGTGTCTCTATGCAGGAATAGGTTAATATGCAAGTGGATCTATGCAGGAACAGGTTAATATGCAAGTGTATCTATGCAGGAACAGGTTAATATTGAAGTGTCTCTATGCAGGAACAGGTTAATATGCAAGTGGATCTATGCAGGAACAGGTTAATATATGAGTGTATCTATGCAGGAACAGGTTAATATGCAAGTGTCTCTATGCAGGAACAGGTTAATATGCGAGTGTATCTATGCAGGAACAGGTTAATATGTAAGTGTATCTATGCAGGAACAGGTTAATATGTAAGTGTATCTATGCAGGAACATGTTAATATGTAAGTGTATTTATGCAGGAACAGGTCAATATACGAGTGTATCTATGCAGGAACAGGTTAATATACGAGTGTATCTATGCAGGAACAGGTTAATATGCAAGTGTATCTATGCAGGAACAGGTTAATATATGAGTGTATCTATGCAGGAACAAGTTAATATGCAAGTGTATCTATGCAGGAACAGGTTAATATGTAAGTGTATCTATGCAGGAACAGGTTAATATGCAAGTGTATCTATGCAGGAACAGGTTAATATGCAAGTGTATCTATGCAGGAACAGGTTAATATGCAAGTGTATCTATGCAGGAACAGGTTAATATGCAAGTGTATCTATGCAGAACAGGTTAATATGCAAGTGTATCTATGCAGGAACAGGTTAATATGTAAGTGTATCTATGCAGGAACAGGTTAATATGCAAGTGTATCTATGCAGGAACAGGTTAATATGTAAGTGTATCTATGCAGGAACAGGTTAATATGCAAGTGTATCTATGCAGGAACAGGTTAATATGAGAGTGTCTCTATGCAGGAACAGGTTAATATGCAAGTGGATCTATGCAGGAATAGGTTAATATGCAAGTGGATCTAAGGGTTGTTTTACAATCAGGGTACATGTAGGTTAATGCCACACAATTAAATAATATGGGTAATTATCTGTACTTATACTAGCAACTAAGTATGTTAAAGCATTCAGTCCTGTTGTATATGTCTACCATAGCGAAAAAATTATTCAAATCACATAATTATTGACTGAAATATGGCAAAATGGCAAGTTTTGGACAATAAACATCAGTCTAATTTGACTAATTATAATATTTGAGTAGGCTCACTCCCCTAAAACCACCATTAGTTGGTAATAAAAGCTGAATAATCAAGCATATAAATGTTTTGGAATGTAATCAAAATAAACTTCGCAAGATTGTGAACATTTTATTTCTCGTGTATGTGATCCGAAAATATGATACAGATTCCGTCAAAATATGTCCTCTCCGAAATGTCCTCCATTTTCCATTCTCATCAAGAATGATATGGACGCATTTTTTAAAATAAATAATCTACAGAAATATTACATGAAGTTGCATGAATCATTTTGTATACAAGTTCTGCCGTTTTAGTTGTAATGTGGGCCAAAAGATGGGTATCTATGATTCCGTCAAAAAATGTCCTCTCCGAGAAATACAACATTGGCTCATTATTCGTGAACATATGTTTTAGGCCAAAAAATCAACATCGGCAACATTGACGCCTAAATTTTTTCACGTAATCACATTTAACCAGTTTGCTATGAAATAAAAATAATTTTTAAGCTAAATGATACACTTCAATTTTGCACCCTTATGAGACTAGTTGTGTACCCTGATTGTAAAACAACCCCTATGCAGGAACAGGTTAATATGCTAGTGTCTCTATGCAGGAATAGGTTAATATGCAAGTGGATCTATGCAGGAACAGGTTAATATGCAAGTGTATCTATGCAGGAACAGGTTAATATGTAAGTGTATCTATGTAGGAATAGGTTAATATGTAAGTGTATCTATGTAGGAACAGGTTAATATATGAGTGTATCTATGCAGGAACAGGTTAATATGTAAGTGTATCTATGCAGGAACAGGTTAATATGTAAGTGTATCTATGCAGGAACAGGTTAATATGTAAGTGTATCTATGCAGGAACAGGTCAATATACGAGTGTATCTATGCAGGAGCAGGTTAATATGCGAGTGTCTCTATGCAGGAACAGGTTAATATATGAGTGTATCTATGCAGGAACAAGTTAATATGCAAGTGTATCTATGCAGGAACAGGTTAATATGTAAGTGTATCTATGCAGGAACAGGTTAATATGCAAGTGTATCTATGCAGGAACAGGTTAATATGCAAGTGTATCTATGCAGGAACAGGTTAATATGCAAGTGTATCTATGCAGGAACAGGTTAATATGCAAGTGTATCTATGCAGAACAGGTTAATATGCAAGTGTATCTATGCAGGAACAGGTTAATATGTAAGTGTATCTATGCAGGAACAGGTTAATGTGCAAGTGTATCTATGCAGGAACAGGTTAATATGTAAGTGTATCTATGCAGGAACAGGTTAATATGCAAGTGTATCTATGCAGGAACAGGTTAATATGAGTGTCTCTATGCAGGAACAGGTTAATATGCAAGTGGATCTATGCAGGAACAGGTTAATATGCAAGTGGATCTATGCAGGAACAGGTTAATATGCAAGTGTATCTATGCAGGAACAGGTTAATATGCAAGTGGATCTATGCAGGAACAGGTTAATATGCGAGTGTATCTATGCAGGAACAGGTTAATATGCAAGTCTATCTATGCAGGAACAGGTTAATATGTAAGTGTATCTATGCTGAAACAGGTTAATATGCAAATGGATCTATGCAGGAACAGGTTAATATGAAAGTGTATATATGCAAGAACAGGTTAATATGCAAGTGTATCTATGCAGGAACAGGTTAATATGCAAGTGGATCTATGCAGGAACAGGTTAATATGCAAGTGGATCTATGCAGGAACAGATGCAAGTGGATCTATGCAGGAACAGATGCAAGTGGATCTATGCAGGAACAGGTTAATATGTAAGTGTATCTATGCAGGAACAGGTTAATATATGAGTGTATCTATGCAGGAACAAGTTAATATGCAAGTGTCTCTATGCAGGAACAGGTTAATATGTGAGTGTCTATATGCAGGAACAGGTTAATATGCAAGTGGATCTATGCAGGAACAGGTTAATATGTAAGTGTATCTATGCAGGAACAGGTTAATATGTAAGTGTATCTATGCAGGAACATGTTAATATGTAAGTGTATTTATGCAGGAACAGGTCAATATACGAGTGTATCTATGCAGGAACAGGTTAATATGTAAGTGTATCTATGCAGGAACAGGTTAATATGTAAGTGTATCTATGCAGGAACATGTTAATATGTAAGTGTATTTATGCAGGAACAGGTCAATATACGAGTGTATCTATGCAGGAACAGGTTAATATGTAAGTGTATCTATGCAGGAACAGGTTAATATGTAAGTGTATCTATGCAGGAACATGTTAATATGTAAGTGTATTTATGCAGGAACAGGTCAATATACGAGTGTATCTATGCAGGAACAGGTTAATATGTAAGTGTATCTATGCAGGAACAGGTTAATATGTAAGTGTATCTATGCAGGAACATGTTAATATGTAAGTGTATTTATGCAGGAACAGGTCAATATACGAGTGTATCTATGCAGGAACAGGTTAATATTGCAAGGGAAATGCAAAATTCATACCACATCCAAGCTTGCGGAGAGAAGATCTATCATACTTGGTGACCCATGAGTTCCCGGACTTCAGCAGCAAACGCAAGGCGGTCGGGGCCAGGTATAAATGATTCAGTTTCAACCGTTCTGTTGTCTCCCAGTAGCGGCCAGGGTCTGGGTACACTGGCGTGCTCTCAAACAGCAGCGAGGTAGCTCCGTTGCTCAATGGCCCGTACACCACGTACGAGTGTCCCGTAATCCAGCCAATGTCCGCCATACAGCCAAATATATCGCCATCTTGGTAATCAAACACATGCTGAAGTTATCAAAACTATATGTATTTTATGCTTTCTAAGGACAATATAGAAATGTTATGCTTTCTAAGGACAATATAGAAATGTTATGCTTTCTAAGGACAATATAGAAATGTTATGCTTCCAAGGACAATATAGAAATGTTATGTTTCCAAGGACAATATAGAAATGTTATGCTTCCAAGGACAATATAGAAATGTTATGCTTGCTAAGGACAATATAGAAATGTTATGCTTTCTAAGGACAATATAGAAATGTTATGCTTTCTAAGGACAATATAGAAATGTTATGCTTCCAAGGACAATATAGAAATGTTATGCTTTCTAAGGACAATATAGAAATGTTATGCTTTCTAAGGACAATATAGAAATGTTATGCTTTCTAAGGACAATATAGAAATGTTATGCTTTCTAAGGACAATATAGAAATGTTATGCTTTCTAAGGACAATATAGAAATGTTATGCTTTCTAAGGACAATATAGAAATGTTATGCTTTCTAAGGACAATATAGAAATGTTATGCTTCCATGGACAATATAGAAATGTTATGCTTTCTAAGGACAATATAGAAATGTTATGCTTTCTAAGGACAATATAGAAATGTTATGCTTTCTAAGGACAATATAGAAATGTTATGCTTTCTAAGGACAATATAGAAATGTTATGCTTTCTAAGGACAATATAGAAATGTTATGCTTTCTAAGGACAATATAGAAATGTTATGCTTTCTAAGGACAATATAGAAATGTTATGCTTCCAAGGACAATATAGAAATGTTATGCTTCCAAGGACAATATAGAAATGTTATGCTTTCTAAGGACAATATAGAAATGTTATGCTTCCAAGGACAATATAGAAATGTTATGCTTCCAAGGACAATATAGAAATGTTATGCTTTCTAAGGACAATATAGAAATGTTATGCTTCCAAGGACAATATAGAAATGTTATGCTTTCTAAGGACAATATAGAAATGTTATGCTTTCTAAGGACAATATAGAAATGTTATGCTTCCAAGGACAATATAGAAATGTTATGCTTCCAAGGACAATATAGAAATGTTATGCTTTCTAAGGACAATATAGAAATGTTATGCTTTCTAAGGACAATATAGAAATGTTATGCTTCCAAGGACAATATAGAAATGTTATGCTTTCTAAGGACAATATAGAAATGTTATGCTTCCAAGGACAATATAGAAATTTATCAATGAAATGACATGTGATACTCCACTGGTTGAAAGCAGTGGATTAACAATTTTATTTTTCACTGCTTTTGCATGTGTGGTACCTAGCCACTGCATGTCTGGTACCTAGCCGCTGCATGTGTGGTACCTAGCCGCTGCATGTGTGGTACCTAGCCGCTGCATGTGTGGTACCTAGCCGCTGCATGTCTGGTACCTAGCCGCTGCAGTCTGGTACCTAGCCACTGCAGTCTGGTACCTAGCCGCTGCAGTCTGGTACCTAGCCGCTGCATGTGTGGTACCTAGCCGCTGCATGTGTGGTACCTAGTCGCTGCATGTGTGGTACCTAGCCGCTGCATGTCTGGTACCTAGCCGTTGCATGTGTGGTACCTAGCCGCTGCATGTCTGGTACCTAGCCGCTGCATGTCTGGTACCTAGCCGCTGCATGTCTGGTACCTAGCCGCTGCATGTCTGGTACCTAGCCGCTGCATGTCTGGTACCTAGCCGCTGCATGTCTGGTACCTAGCCGCTGCATGTGTGGTACCTAGCCGCTGCATGTCTGGTACCTAGCCGCTGCATGTCTGGTACCTAGCCGCTGCATGTCTGGTACCTAGCCACTGCATGTCTGGTACCTAGCCGCTGCATGTCTGGTACCTAGCCGCTGCATGTCTGGTACCTAGCCGCTGCACGTGTGGTACCTAGCCGCTGCATGTTTACGGACTTGACCTGTCAGTGACACCATTTATGGTCATCTGAACACGACATTATAGCGCCATGTAGCGTACAGTTGCATCGTTTTCTATCATAAAAACATCCGAAAATAGAAACAATATTTATTTGTCTAAGTGAATGATCGAATAATATTTCACTTACGAACATAGAATGCTATTATTATCATTCGTGGCTGTCGTGGCTCGTGATCACAATGCTTTCAATGTTTATTGGGTGGAAGTATAATTTAATCATTCACTGACACAAACAACTATCCTCTTTATTATACAAATCTTGTATTGGTAATATATTAGTATAATAATTTTCATTGTTGGGTAGATATATTTCTTTATTTATAGAGGGTGACCTAATTAGTTCTGAACTAATCTTCCTTAGGGCCCTCGTAAATTTCTTAACGCAATAGCATTAATGCACATACACAATTATAACCAAAGTACACAGTTATGCCATGCAATATACGTGTATAATGTTGTACAATGTAGCTTAAACAAATCAGGTAATGTTATCGAAATACAAAACGACATAAGCATAATATTGAATGACAATCATTATATATATAACTTTTTAGTGTCTACCGATTAAAAGTTAATTAAATTTGTTAGTGTGCCAGTCAATACTAAACAATGGTATGTAGATATAGCAATGTTTGTGTACCAGTCTATAACTAGCAGGTAAATGCTATATAGTACAGTGAAACCCCTCTAAACCGAACGGCTTCCGGACCGGAAGAGAAGTTCGGTTTGGAGGGGTTTTCGGATGAGGGGGGGGGGGGAGATAAAGTTTTGAACAAATGTCTGTATGAATACAGGAATAACAAGAAATGACACTAAAATTACTTTTAATAATAAAAATATATACGTGTATGTATACGTCAGCATGGTAAATAGCATTGTTACTGCACAATAAAATGATCCATTAAAGTTAATTTCAATTTGTCCTCAAGGGACAGTTCAACTTTACGACACTTATAAGGAGGCTGAGACATGCTTAGATTTTGGCAGTTACTAAAGAACTAATAACTTACAAATGTGGAATAAAATATATATAAGCTCAAATTTGTTTGTACGTAAGGACTTGTCGGTGGTTCCGTATTTGATCAATAATTATGAAATATAATTTAATATCAATGTTATGCCTTAAATAATGATAGTCTGCCTTTTGTGAAATCCCATTCACATCTAATTAGATCGTATTAAAACTAATTACTCAAACATGAAAAGAGATTAACAAACCTGCAATTGCAAAGGACATAATTAAATAGTGTCCAGTCGTAATCCATTTGAAAACAAGGTAATTAAAACAAATTATCAGCATCATTGGTTTTTATCACGCCTTTATGTTCTCACAACACCACGTCGGATGTAAACAATACGGATAAAACACCAATATGCCGCTGATTAATTGACTTGTGAAAGTGGAAGGTGCTATGTTTCAGGTGAGACAAAGGTTGTTTTGGATCCGAATTTTACGCCGCTGGCTGTTCGGTTTTCAGGGGTAATTTGCAATAGAAATGTGCACAAATGGTCCCGAAAACTTGTCCGGTATTCGGAAAAGAGAGGTTCCGGTTTAGAGAGGTTTTTTTACAATGAACAAAGGGAAAATATCGGGACCGCGAAAATTGTCCGGTTTGGAGGGAATTCCGATTTAGAGGGGTTCCGGTTTTGAGGGGTTTCACTGTACGTAGATATAGCAATGTTTGTGTACCAGTCCATGACTAGCAGGTAAATGCTATATAGTACGTAGATATAGCAATGTTTGTGTACCAGTCTATAACTAGCAGGTAAATGCTATATAGTATTATGTAGATATAGCAATGTTTGTGTACCAGTCTATAACTAGCAGGTAAATGCTATATAGTACGTAGATATAGCAAGGTTTGTGTACCAGTCTATGACTAGCAGGTAAATGCTATATAGTACGTAGATATAGCAATGTTTGTGTACCAGTCTATAACTAGCAGGTAAATGCTATATAGTATGTATATATAGCAATGTTTGTGTACCAGTCTATAACTAGCAGGTAAATGCTATATAGTATGTATATATAGCAATGTTTGTGTACCAGTCTATAACTAGCAGATAAATGCTATATAGTACGTAGATATAGCAATGTTTGTGTACCAGTCTTTAACTAGCAGGTAAATGCTATATAGTATGTATATATAGCAATGTTTGTGTACCAGTCTTTAACTAGCAGGTAAATGCTATATAGTATGTAGATATAGCAATGTTTGTGTACCAGTCTATAACTAGCAGGTAAATGCTATATAGTACGTAGATATAGCAATGTTTGTGTACCAGTCTATAACTAGCAGGTAATGCTATATAGTATGTAGATATAGCAATGTTTGTGTACCAGTCTATAACTAGCAGGTAAATGCTATATAGTATGTAGATATAGCAATGTTTGTGTACCAGTCTATAACTAGCAGGTAAATGCTATATAGTACGTAGATATAGCAATGTTTGTGTACCAGTCTATAACTAGCAGGTAAATGCTATATAGTACGTAGATATAGCAATGTTTGTGTACCAGTCTATAACTAGCAGGTAAATGCTATATAGTACGTAGATATAGCAATGTTTGTGTACCAGTCTATAACTAGCAGGTAAATGCTATATAGTATGTAGATATAGCAATGTTTGTGTACCAGTCTATAACTAGCAGGTAAATGCTATATAGTATGTAGATATAGCAATGTTTGTGTACCAGTCTATAACTAGCAGGTAAATGCTATATAGTACGTAGATATAGCAATGTTTGTGTACCAGTCTATAACTAGCAGGTAAATGCTATATAGTATGTAGATATAGCAATGTTTGTGTACCAGTCTATAACTAGCAGGTAAATGCTATATAGTATGTAGATATAGCAATGTTTGTGTACCAGTCTATAACTAGCAGGTAAATGCTATATAGTATGTAGATATAGCAATGTTTGTGTACCAGTCTATAACTAAAAATGCTATATAGTATGTATATATAGCAATGTTTGTGTACCAGTCTATAACTAGCAGGTAAATGCTATATAGTACGTAGATATAGCAATGTTTGTGTACCAGTCTATAACTAGCAGGTAAATGCTATATAGTATGTAGATATAGCAATGTTTGTGTACCAGTCTATAACTAAAAATGCTATATAGTATGTATATATAGCAATGTTTGTGTACCAGTCTATAACTAGCAGGTAAATGCTATATAGTACGTAGATATAGCAATGTTTGTGTACCAGTCTATAACTAGCAGGTAAATGCTATATAGTATGTAGATATCACTTACTTTCATGGTGAGATTTGCGTATAGCAGGTAACCAGCTTGTGTATGAGCAATCCCTTTAGGCTTGCCGGTAGAGCCAGAGGTATACAACATAAATAGATAATCCTCGCTGTCCAATACAGCTGGAGTATGCGTATCTGGGTGACCTGCCAATTCCTATGATACAAACACATAAATCACATTAGTATACCTCATGTGAATACTCAAGGTAAATCTGACCCAGAAATAAACCACCTCCTCCCAAACAAATGACCACATTTATACTTTCATCCTCACTAACGAGATTGATTAATATAAGTTGTTAAAGCTTGTTTTGCAATGAATGAATGAATGGTGTTTTACGGCGCATCGACATCTACGGTCATGTAGCGCGCATTAAAGTTATGTTAATTGTCGAGTGTATGAAATAAAATTCTATATAAGTATATGCATTACGTAAAAATTAATACTAAGAAGTTAAATGAATGAATGAATGGTGTTTTAAGGCACATCGACATCTAAGGTCATGTAGCGCGCATTAAAGTTATGTTTATGGTCGAGTGTATGACATAAAATTCTATATAAGTATATGCATTACGTAAAAATTAATACTAAGAAGTTATAAAGACGCAAGACCAACCACAGGTAATATATGAATGAATGATTACTACAAAGGCATGATTAACAATTGATATCACAGCTTATTATAAATTCCTATTGCCTTGATAAATGATATGATGGACTCTACTCTGATAGAGTCGAAGAGTGTTTTAATGTTGTCCACATTGTAGTACTGCAACCGGATTGGTTGAAGGTCAACACAGTGTATTAAGATATGCTCCACCGTGTATAGAGTATTTCATGGGATACATTCTGGTGCATCATCTCGTGACAACAGCCATGAATGTGATATTCGAGAATGACCAATCCTGAGACGGGCAAGAATGACTTCTTCTCGACGAATAGGCCTGTAAATTGGGCACCATTCGCCAAGTGTTGGTTTGACTGAATGAAGTTTGTTAAAAATGTAACCATCCCATTGGGCCTGCCAAGAGGATTGAATTAAGGTAAGAATTGTAGATTAAAATCGGTATAACACACTTTAATCCTAGAAATTGATAATGACAAAGCCAGCTTTGCATTCTGGTCAGCCATTTCATTACCTTTTATTCCCATATGACTCGGAAGCCAGCAGAACACAAATGTATTTGTTTCTGAAAGGGAAGAAATCCTTTCAAGCAAAGTACAAACAATAGGATTTTCAAACTTCATAATACAAAGCCTGTAAAACAGACAAGGAGTCGGAGAAAATGATATATTGAACATAGTGTGATTCCACTGCAAGATCTAGAGCGAGATCTATGGCCTTCAGTTCGGCAGAGAAAATTGAGGACTTGTTTGGAAGTCTACATTTCCGATTTTTATTCCCAAATATTGCTGCTGACGCAACAGTGTCACCAGCTTTTGAACCATCTGTGTATATGGCTTTGAAGTCAGAATACAATTCCCTGATTTCATGATATTTTGTTTGAAACTGGCTCCTGTCTGTAATAGACTTTTTATCAGAAGTGAAATCAAAGCGAAACTCGGCAGTTTTAAGGGTCCAAGGAGGAGAATCTGGGATTTTATACTGTGCAATAGATTTCATGTCAATATGTAGGTCATCTAGACATTGTTCCATGCGTATACCTAGTGGGGCAATAGCTCTCGGTTTTCATTGAAACTGCACTTTAAATTGGGGTTGAAAGACCACTTTGTGAGCTGGGTTTAGAGGATTTGACTTGAGTTTCAGTAGGTATTGAAGAGCTAGCTTCTGTCGTCTAGCATACAGAGAGGGTTCATTTGCTTCAGCATAAAGACTTTTAACAGGAGAAGTTCTGAAAGCTCCAATGACTAATCGTAGACCGTGATTATGTATAGGATCAAGTATTTTCAGGTACGATTTTCGTGCAGATCCGTAAATTATCGAACCATAATCCAGCTTAGAGCGAACCAATGACCGATAGAGCCGTAGAAGGACCTTTCTATCAGCTCCCCAATCGGAATGTGCCACAACCTTTAAAATATTTAGAGCTTTTTGACATTTCTTTTTTAAATTATTAATATGAGGAATGAATGAGAGTTTTTTATCAAAGATAACACCTAAAAATTTGTATTCTGAGACTACTTCTACATGTGAGCCATCCAGGTAAACTTCTGGGTCTGGATGAAGTCCACGTAGATTACAAAAATGCATACATTTAGTTTTTGATTTAGACAATTTAAAACCATTTTCATCCGACCAAGTCTGAAGTTTATTCAGACATTGCTGGAGTTGGCGTTCTATTATGTTCATATTACTAGACCTGAAGCAAATAACAAAATCATCTACATAAAGGGAGCACTCAACCCCTGGATTTATTGATTTAACAATATTGTTTATCTTAATACTAAACAATGTAACGGACAAACTACAACCCTGTGGTACACCCATCTGCTGTTCCCGAGCATCTGATAGGGTATTACAAACACTAACACGAAAAAGTCTTTCATTTAAAAATGCAGAAATAAATAATGGAAGGCGTCCTCTGAGGTCAAAGTCGTGAAGATCTTTTAAAATGCCATATTTCCAGGTTGTGTCATAAGCACTCTCAAGGTCGAAAAATACTGAAGCAACATGTTGTTTATTGACAAAGCCCTCTCTTATAAATGTTTCGAAACGAACTAGATGATCCAGTGTGCTTCGCTGCTGACGAAAGCCACTCTGGACATTAACAATTAACTGATTTGATTCGAGAAACCATACAAGCCGGTTGTTTACCATTCTTTCCATAGTTTTACATATACAACTTGTTAACGCTATGGGTCTATAGTTGTTTGGATCCTTTTTATCCTTATCTGGTTTTGGTATTGGGATGACTAAAGCCTCCCTCCAAGATGTAGGAAATTCACCAGTTTGCCATATAGAATTAAACATGTCCAATAATATAAAGAGGGAGGAGCTCGGTAGATGTTTTAAGAATTGATAGTGGATTTTATCTGGACCTGGGGATGTATCATGTGCTTTTGACAAAGCAGACTTTAGTTCTTTAAGATTAAATAGTTTGTTGTAATGTTCTTTGTTCTTTGAATTGAAGTTTAGTTTTTTCTTTTCTTTAGTGTTTTTGAATTTCTGAAATGTTTGTGAATAATTATTTGCTGATGATTTTTGTGCAAATGTTTCTGCTAAGGTGTTTGAAATTTCCAGAGGTGTGGTGATTTGTTTGTTGTTTGCAGTGAGGTGGCTAATAGGTGAAGTACCTTTGCCATTAATTTTTCTTATCATGTCCCACGTTTTCTTAGTTGTTGTTCTGTTATTTAGTCTTGATATGTATTGTTTCCAACATTTGCGTTAGCTGCTTTGTATTGTACGTCGTGCTTTTGCTCTATATATGCGAATGTTGTTTAAATTTTCTGTGGTGGGTCTCAAATTGATTTTTCTTATGGCCGATTTCCTATTTTGGATGGCTTTCTTACAATCATCATCACACCAGGGTTTGTATGGTCTCTTTGGATTAGGTGATGTCTGAGGTATGGATTGTTCTGCTGCTTTTATTAGTAATGTAGTGAATAGCTGTGTTTGATCACGACAATCCTTGAATGTTTCATATGAAATTGTTTGTTCACAAAGTTGTTGGAATTTAGTCCAATTGGCTTTAGAAAATTTCCATCTTCTGGGTTGACTATAAGCTGTTGGCTGATTTTCAGATATGAGGATGGGGAAGTGGTCGCTTCCGTGGAGATCATCATCGACTTTCCATGAGAAATCTGGAAGTATGACTGGGCTACATAGTGTAAGATCTATTGCAGAATAGGATCCTGTTCCTGGGTGTAAATATGTTTTGGAAGATGGATCATTCATGTAAGAAAGAGAATTATCAGAGATGAAATTCTCTATCTGGAGACCTCTTTGAGTTGTATTATTACAACCCCAGATGATGTTATGTGCATTGAAATCACCTATTAGAATATATGGAGTGGGTAATTGTATTATAAGATCATTCAGCCTATGTTCTTCAATTGGTTTACTTGGAGGAAGATATAGTGAACACAGTGTGATAGTGCTATGTAATGACAGTCTTACAGCAACAGCTTGTAAGTTTGTATTTAACAGTAATTCCTTATGTGGAACACTATTATTGACGATGATAGATACCCCACCTTGGGCTTTATCACCTTCATTGTATATTTTATTGAAAATGGTGTGATGTTTTATAGAAATTGTATCATTTTGTTTCAAAAATGTTTCTTGAAGGCATAACGCAGCAGGTTTATGTTCTTGCACTAAAAGAGAAAGCTCTGCAAAAATAGATTTTAAACCTCGACAATTCCACTGGATAATTCCATTGGCCATTATTGAGAGATTAATTATTAAAAATATTATACCGATATTTACATAATTATTATTCATAGATAAAATATAAAGTTAAAAATATATTAAGGGGCATCCTGCAACGACTGGAGGTTCTTGCTCCCGCCACCCTCGCCATCTTGCCAGGTCATAGACTCGGACTTGTCCGAGTCTGATGCCTCGCCCTCCAGATTGTCATCGTCGGTGTCCAAATCCGAGTATCTATTGCTTGTAGACACTGGACTGGACACTGTGTGTTTATCTGGTTGTTTATCTGATTGTATATGTTTATTTTTCTGCTGTCTGGAAGTGACAGCAGATTGCTTTTTTGTTGAAGTTGATGCTTGTTGAGCTGTAGATTCTTTTTTAGTAGGTATTGGTTTTGATGAAGTTGATGTTGTTTTTGGTTGAATGTGTTTTTCTTGTGTATTGTTGTTTCGAGTGTTTGTTGCTGTTGGATTCTTGTGTATGTTTGTTTTTGCTTGTTTTTGTTTGTCTGCTGTAGGTTTAGGTGTTTGTGGTGTATTTTGATTTGTAAGCGTAGGTTTAGGTGTTTGTGGTATATTTTGATTTGTAAGCTGGTCAAGATGAGAAGAACTATCAGAACCAGGGAATAACTGCATTATTTCTGTTTTTTTTGTCTGGAAATATTTGGCAAAGTTTGGTCAACAAGTTTTTGCAAGTTTTGCATTCAACAGAGGCTGTTTTAGCAACACTTGCATAGCTTGGCTGATTTTCGAATTTGTATCGAGATTCATAAATTTTTCTTGCATCCTGGAATGAAATGTTTTCCGAATATTTGATCTTAACAATTTCTTTTTCTTTTTTCCAGGAGACACAGTCTTTAGAATTGGAAATATGATCAGCACCACAATTGGCGCATTTATTTGTGTTGGGGCAGTTGTTCTCTTGATGTTGTGGAGCAGTCTCAGCACACTTGGAGCATACAGACTCGTTCCGACACCTATCCTCATGATGACCATACTTCTGGCATTTAAAGCATCTAAGAGGGTTAGGTACATATATGTCGACGGTGACAATCTGGTAGCCGACTTTGATATGTGACGGGATGACTGGTGTGTCACATGTAATTATATATGTGTTTGTGAGTTTTATTTCGTTGTTACGTTTTATAGATATTCTCTTCACGTCAATGATCCCTTGACTTCACAAACCTTCTTTGATCTCATCCAAAGAGCAGGAAGATAATTCCCTGCACCTGATGACACCTTTGGATGAGTTCAAAGATTTGTGGGGACTGACCTTCACAGAATGTCCAAAGAAGGTGTTCGTTGATAATACATTCTGAGATTGAGCTTTTGAAGTAATTTCAACCAAAAGACTTCCATTTCGAAGACTTTTAACAGATTTAGGTGTACCTAGGATAGATTTCATTTGTTTTTCAATGACGAAAGGGGAAATTTTTGTGATAGGTTTTGAACTGTCTACAGCCTCAATGAGAATGAAGCGAGGGAAGTTCACTCTCTGTTGTTCAACAGGATCATCATCGGATTCACTTAGTGCACGCTTGGCTTTTTTTTTGAGTGGAACTCATAATAGTAATATATAGTTCATCGTCAATGCTCCCCACCCGTCTCAGAGCCCAACAAGGGGACATGATCTGGGGAAATCCATCGCAGATCATGACAGGGATACATCAATGATATACTCAGAATGAAAGGACTAGACTGGACAAGTGTATTCCCACAGAAGGTCCTACCAAGTTTAGACTATCCTTGGGAGGTTACAAAAGTCAATCAAACATCAAACTTTCACCTGATTAGCCCATTAGCCACCGCCTTCTAGGGCATCAAAAAGAAGACAATGAAAGAGTATAAATATATAGAGAATCAATATTTGTTTTCAAGACAAATTTAAAAAAATATGTGTTTAAGATTAACGATGCCCTAGGGCTCGGCATGACCAGCCGATTGATCAAGGACGGGCTTTCCTGACCTCCCGTTTAACCCAACTTAAGGCCGAAGTGGTGTGTTGTGGAAACAGGGTATTATTTGCCAACACTGAGTCTACTCAACCACCAGGATCCTCTCATCAGGCGACACAGGTCTCCGCCCACGGCAAACAGGCAGGCACATTGGGGGGGTTGTACCCCTCTGTAGTGCGACAGCTGGGATATTCTAACCCCTGCCCAGCTGGGGGGTAGAATGTCTCAAGGCTATAATTATTTGAAACTGATCGTCGCGCTGAACACTAGTAACTACTCGGAACTGATGTCGGAACTCTCCGTGCGTTAATAATCACCTATGATTGGCTCCCGAAAACTGCCGAGTCCCACACCCGCCGACTGAGTTTAGAAAGCGCTGTAGCCTGTAACCCGTACACTGGAAATGTACCAGCCCTTAAAAAGCTATGTATTGTCGGGTTCGGACAAACAACCTAGATTTAAACGCATGGCTAGTTCTTGCTCTACCAGTTTGTTTTGCAACAGTTTGTGGCATTTAGCCTCTTTTTGCAGAAGGAAGAGCCTAGAGCATGTATCTGCTTGACGCGGAAATGCAGTCTTTCCTGCGTAAACTATTGATCAAATTTGTCAAAGTTAGGCCATTGAAGGAGGCAGTGTCTCCTCTTGAAGTTGACATTACGAATTCTGACAACTTACTTAGTCTTGATGACATACAAATTGGTTTCACAACAAGGCAAACATTGAATAAACTTGAAAATGAAGGTGATATTGCACCAGCTCAGAAATTTAGCGCTCAGAAATCGAAATTTCCAGCTGTTTTGCAATCGTAAAATAAATAAAGTTTAAACTAAAGGTAAAATTCGAATGAGATTTACTATTTGCCTCTGAGAAAATATTGACTGGTCAATATTTTCGATAATATTGATTACCCTTGGTTTCCAGTCTGAAACGGTAAACCGCTCATTGGGATATTGCAAAAACACAGTGAACTGCATACATAAAGCTTCTAGAGACTTACTGTTGCTAATCTTTCATATTGCATCTGTTTATAAAAGTAAAAGTAAAGTGTTTGTTTATTATAGTGTCACCCCTATTTAAAGGGCCAGTCATTTCTGACTTATGAGACACCTCTTTTTATGAACATCAGTACTTCCCGAATCCTATGCTTGTATGCCAGGCGCCAGGCTGGTAGGCAATCGGTAACCATTATTTAACTAGCTGGCGGCTCACCAACCGGCCATATCAGAATGAACCCCTGATGAGATTCGAACCTTCGACCTCCCGCTCCGTAGGCGGACGCCTTAACCACTGGGCCACGAAGACGGTTTATATTTGTTGCATTCTGTATACAATCTACTACTCGAAGATTCTATAAATAGATTTACTGAGACAAGTCAACTTGAGTGTTGGTTGTTTGCCGTAACCAGTTTTCTTGTCAAACACTTGTACATGTGTTCGGCATAATAAAATAAATATTGCATTCCTGAGTGGGCAATATGAAAAATATCACCCTGAGAACATGAATATTGCCGGAATGCAATGTATATAATGTTATGGAAGACGTGTTTCTATGGTGATAGCCTCGCAACGGTTCTACCTTATCCAGATTGATATCCAGCACACCCATGTGTACATCAGCCCCTGTTCTTTGATACACAAACACGCGTTGAACACACGGGCATGACCGTACTGCCTCATCCACCACTTGCTTGAGTTCTATTATTTTGCCTCCTCTAACAGCTTGGTCAGACGTTATCACAGTCTCGGCCTGAGCTGAAATGAATGATATACAGTTCCAATTTATTACCCAATCTCCTATATAAATGGTAATTCTGTCTTCCTCATATCCTTTACATTCACAGTTTTCATGTGCAGGCAATAGTACATGTACTTTACTTTCTTCATCCTACTATTGACTGGTCATGTGACTTGCTTTGCCTCGGATTGAATCACATGATAAATTGAGCCAATGAAAAAGCGTTTGAGCATACGAATCGTCATTTCCGTTTCACGGAACGGGAACAAATGTAAATATTGGTATTGCACAGAACTTTGCGAGTGTTAGTGTTGCGGCCTCGGGTTGACAACAGCATCTCGGGGCAATAGTTTTGACTGTTCCCCGAATGGCAATGAAATAGTTGCATATGTGTAATGACATCAACATTCATACTGTGGTAGCCATTTTGGATGGCATAGTATACCATATATTATATCAAATGTATAGTAGTGTAATTTTGTTTTCATCAGGAAGTATTTATTTTCCATTCCATCGCAATGGTTTAAACAATGTTGGAAAGCTTAACATGGACATATTGTCCTTTTCCTAAATTAACAAATGAAAGATAATTTGCCTATATATTAATATTTCAACTTTGAAAGTAACAAGGTAAGTTCTTATAAATTCTAATCCATACACAATTGTTAAAAAAAAATTTATAATTTAAAAGTGTATTTCATTACCATTAAAATGATACCAAATTTTATTAATAACAAAGAAAAATTAATTACATTATTGCTATTAAAGAATTACTAGGAAAAGCCTGAAATTGCCGTTTATATCTTTCCACACAAGATGGCAGTCAAGATACATGTAAGATCATATCAGTGTTTTCACAGGCTGTGGGAAGTATGTATAACAAATAAATTTGATGATCTGGGTGATCTGGGTGATTGGGCCTTTCAGAACTAGATGAGTATCTCAAACATAGCTTAGTACAAGTTTAGTGGAACCTCCATGGTGAAATGGATTTGGTGCCAGCCTTGTGACTGAGAAGTTGTGAGCTTGGTTTAAACATATTTATTCATTCATTCATAATGTACAGTACATATCTATTGTAAAGTGTAAAGCTTATTGAGATTATCTTCAGTGGTGAGCTTGAGACCCACCAGCAACACAGTGGTGAGCTTGAGACCCGCCAGCAACACAGTGGCGAGTTCGAGACCTGCCAGCAACACAGTGGTGAGTTTGAGACCCACCAGCAACACAGTGGTGAGCTTGAGACCCACCAGCAACACAGTGGTGAGCTTGAGACCCACCAGCAACACAGTGGTGAGCTTGAGACCCACCAGCAACACAGTGGTGAGCTTGAGACCCACCAGCAACACAGTGGTGAGCTTGAGACATGCCAGCAACACAGTGGTGAGCTTGAGACATGCCAGCAACACAGTGGTGAGCTTGAGACCCACCAGCAACACAGTGGTGAGCTTGAGACCCACCAGCAACACAGTGGTGAGCTTGAGACCCACCAGCAACACAGTGGTGAGCTTGAGACCCACCAGCAACACAGTGGTGAGTTTGAGACCCACCAGCAACACAGTGGTGAGCTTGAGACCCACCAGCAACACAGTGGTGAGCTTGAGACCACCAGCAACACAGTGGCGAGCTTGAGACCCACCAGCAACACAGTGGTGAGCTTGAGACCCACCAGCAACACAGTGGTGAGATTGAGACCCACCAGCAACACAGTGGTGAGCTTGAGACCCGCCAGCAACACAGTAGTGAGCTTGAGACCCACCAGCAACACAGTGGTGAGCTTGAGACCTGCCAGCAACACAGTGGTGAGCTTGAGACCCACCAGCAACACAGTGGTGAGCTTGAGACACGCCAGCAACACAGTGGTGAGCTTGAGACCCACCAGCAACACAGTGGTGAGCTTGAGACCCACCAGCAACACAGTGGTGAGCTTGAGACCCACCAGCAACACAGTGGTGAGCTTGAGACCCACCAGCAACACAGTGGTGAGCTTGAGACCCGCCAGCAACACAGTAGTGAGCTTGAGACCCACCAGCAACACAGTGGTGAGCTTGAGACCAGCCAGCAACACAGTGGTGAGCTTGAGACCCACCAGCAACACAGTGGTAAGCTTGAGACCCGCCAGCAACACAGTGGTGAGCTTGAGACCTGCCAGCAACACAGTGGTGAGATTGAAACCCACCAGCAACACAGTGGTGATGTCCTATGGCAAGACTCTTACATCCACACTTGCTCTTCTCTATCCCTTATGACGATGGATTCCATCAGGAATGATGTCTCGAGAGTGATCGTTATGACGATGGATTCCATCAGGAATGATGTCTCGGGAGTGATCGTTATGACGATGGATTCCATTAGGAATGATGTCTCGGGAGTGATCGTTATGACGATGGATTCCATCAGGAATGATGTCTCGAGAGCGATCGTTATGACAATGGATTCCATAAGGAATGATGTCTCGAGAGCGATGGATTCCATCAGGAATGATGTCTCGAGAGTGATGAAACTAATGCTGTACGAGCACAACAGGTTTTGTTAAATACATGGCTTCAAATATTTATTTGTTGAACTCTATGGGTCTTAGTTGGCTACAAGCTTTTTCAAATTGGCTCCAACTTTTTTCAATTGGCCACAGAAGTGTTGCAGTCAAGCATTCAGACAGAGGGAACCTTGAGAATCACACATACCTTCTACCAGGTTTCTCCCGATCTCAATCTCAGTCTCAAGCTTCTGATTGGTTCAGTTGGCAATAAATCTCAGAATCAACCAATCAAATCAATTAAGCCAACTCAGCTTGAGAATGTTTGATAATGTTCAACTCAAGACTTTTACAGTAATCTGTAATATTTAATATAACAAAGCAGTTTCTGAGATGTAGTTTATACAAATTAATTTTCGCTCAATTGCAAAATAAGTTCTTACAACTTAGTCTAGATGCTCTCGAGACTTCATTCCCGATGGATACCATCGCCATGAGGGAGAGAGAGAAGAGGCAATGTGGAATTTAAATGCCTTGCCTAAGGACAAAATCGTAACGGCTACAGCTGGGAGTGAGCTCTAGGCCTCTCACAGCTGAACCGAACGCGCTACGACTGCACCATCATGACTTCTCCAAGAGACAGTTCAAACTAAAAACAAACTATATAAAATAATAATTAACTAATGTTATGCCCACCATCACTAATCCGTCCTGCAAGTGCTTCGGCACTGAATCCAGCAAACACGACGTTGTGTATGGCCCCGATACGTACACACGCCAACATGGCAGCTACAGCTACCGGAGACTGTGGAAGGTAGATTGCTACCCTATCCCCTCTCTTCACTCCATGGCTCTCCAGCACATTGGACATTCTACATACCAGCTGCTGTAACTCTCTGAAATATATACACTGCACCATTTTAAAACGCACAACTTCTATCAGCGGTATCTCGCTTCTCACCAATGCAACACGGGTTTGATCCTCGGACTGGGAAGTATACGAGATGGTACTGTGGTCTCCAGATCGGACAGGTGGGATTTCTCCGGGTACTCCGGTTTCCTCCCACATGAATTACCACATTTACGCCTACATCTGCGTCAACGAGAGTGATTAATATAAGTTGTAAAAGCTTGTTTTGCAATCGTTGTAAAATAAATAAGTGTAAAAAAGGAGTAATACCCGTTTTCAAAAATAGTGTATAGTGTATCAATATAAATTTTATAGTGACGTCAAGAGCGTTCTTAGTCTGTGTCAAATTTTATGAAATTCCACAAATAATAAATGTGCAAAAAATTACCTTCATCTAGGTGGTGTGTTTTTAGTCATTTAGTGTATGCAACGGTGTGTATAATTAACCCATTATGTATGCAAGTAGCCTGGTTAGCATTCACCCTGTATAACCGAGGACCGGAGTTTGAATCCCAGACTGGTTGCATATTTTTCTCACATGGGTTACATATAAATACACACAGGGCTCATTCTAGAGGAAGACTTGGGCGCGATTCTGACTGGGGCTCCAATTCTCCCTAACAAAAGATATTTTTGTGTGTTTTATTTTACAATTTCCATACACATCTAACTATACACGCATTATAAAGCACTCCTTCTATTCAAATGTTGTATTTAAAGGTCATATTGTGTATTTTAACCCTATTTTGTTAAATATATTCAATAATACAATGTAAGGATGCAATCGCGTGCTTTCTCACTTCTCCCAGTAGATAGTATGACCTAGATTGAGCCTTGAATACTGGTATTTAATATAGCCCTGGATCCTCCAGTTTGCTCAATATCAAAGCATTATTTCCAACCTTGCATTAAGAAGGGTCAAGGTCACACTTCATATGTCAAAAGCACCAGACGATCTCGCCTATAAGACAACCCCCCTACTTTTGGTCCTGAAATATGTTGGTTTTGGCATGCACACGCATATAAGATGGGTTCATAAAATGGACACAAGACCATGAATATATAAATTGCTCGTTTGGCCAGTGTAGGTTGAAGAAATGTTAAGTATCGGAGTGCTTTCTTTTCTAGAATGTAATTATGGAGAGCATTTAACACATACCTGTCAAGTCTCACGCTTTTGGCGTGAGACTCACGCTTTTAGACCTCAAATCACGCTCTCACGCGTATCTTTAATATTGTCACGCTTTTTCTAAAAGACGATTTACCTACACTAATAGCTGTGCTATTTTAAAATCGCAACACATTAGGTTTCCCAAATTGCTATTTTTAGAATGTCT
>JABXNX010000041.1:2500-75884 GCA_014843695.1 Archivesica marissinica | reverse complement strand
TGTTCCGTACAAGTCAATGATTTATTGACAAAAATGGTGGTCATTCGTGTGGGAGGAAACCCACCTGTCCGATCTGGCGACCATCATACCATCTCACATACTTCCCGGTCCGAGGATCGAACTAGGGTTGCATTGGTGAGAAGCGAGCGCGCATACCACTGCGCTAATCGGACAGCCTACAGTTTGCAACAGTGAAAGAGAGAGATTAGAGAAATATAGAAGAGCCAGATTCAATGCACCAAAATGGCAATGTTATCAGCTACTGAATGAATTTGAAAATAAACGAAATGGAGAATAAACTGCAACAGATAAATAGAAACATGTAATGTACCTGTATGTACCAGGCAACATAAATGCACGAAATAAAATAGAAAGCATATTCGCGATTCTTTCGAAATATGTCAAGATTTGATTATGCTTCAACAATTGTATTTCAAACCACTTGCGGCGGCCTAGGCAGGCTTTGCCGGCCTAAACGGTTAACCCAAATGTTAATTGGGTGTTTTTAGTTGAGGTTCCAGGACAATAAATTAAGACATGAGGTTTCTGGTTCAAAACATATTTTTTTATATTTGTTTGAAGAACATTTTGATAAACCATAGGCTTGACACTATACATACACACATAAACCATAGGCTTGACACTATACATACACACATAAACCATAGGCTTGACACTATGCATACACACATAAACCATAGGCTTGACACTATACATACACACATAAACCATAGGCTTGACACTATGCATACACACATAAACCATAGGCTTGACACTATACATACACACATAAACCATAGGCTTGACACTATACATACACACATACACCATAGGCTTGGCACTATACATACACACATAAACCATAGGCTTGACACTATACATACACACATAAACACTATCATACCACATAAACCATAGGCTTGACACTATACATACACACATAAACCATAGGCTTGACACTATACATACACACATAAACCATAGGCTTGACACTATACATACACACATAAACCATAGGCTTGACACTATACATACACACATAAACCATAGGCTTGACACTATACATACACACATAAACCATAGGCTTGACACTATACATACACACATAAACCATAGGCTTGACACTATACATACACACATAAACCATAGGCTTGACACTATACATACACACATAAACCATAGGCTTGACACTATACATACACACATAAACCATAGGCTTGACACTATACATACACACATAAACCATAGGCTTGACACTATACATACACACATAAACCATAGGCTTGACACTATACATACACACATAAACCATAGGCTTGACACTATACATACACACATAAACCATAGGCTTGACACTATACATACACACATAAACCATAGGCTTGACACTATGCATACACACATAAACCATAGGCTTGACACTATACATACACACATAAACCATAGGCTTGACACTATACATACACTTTGTTTAGGCCATATCCATGCTTGCTTAAACAAATGACACCCCGTCACTATCAGATCACTTATGTAGGCGTACGTCTTAACCACTGCCCACTATATGTGTGGTGTCCTATGATAGAGGTACTGGGTTCTGGGTGCACAGGGAATTAATGTCTAAAACAGACTTATACAATTTTTTTCTCAGTATCCATGTATAAACATAGCACTTGTGGAAGTCGTGATAGCGCAGTGGATGTGCGTTCGCTTCAGGTGCGAAAGGTCCGGAGTTCGAGCCCCGCTGGAGCCGTTACGATTGTGCCCTTAGGCAACAATACATTTAAATTACACGTTGACTCTTCTCTCTCCCTCGTGGCGATGTATTCCATCAGGAATGAGGTCTCGAGAGTGATTAATATAAGTTGTAAAAACTTATAAATGTGTATAATAAACATAGCACTATATATTGTACGTACGCATTTACTTGAGACATCTGCATATTCGGCTGACCTTAGGTCATATACGAAGTTACAATCAGTATAAGGCCGTTCTAACTTGATGTTTTAATCAAATCCAATTGATGGCGCAGCGGTAATGCCACTAATTATGACGGTATATGTCCCGGGTTCGATCCCCGAAAAGGTAAAATTTTATTTTTATTATTTCTTGATTTTATAAAAATGCTATAGCACGAACTCTCGCTTTGCACGATTGGCACACATTTATTGATTGGCAAGATGCAAGCATCAGATCACTACTCCGGAGAAAAGCCGACTGAGGTAGTGATTACCATACATGGCTCGGATACAGAGGATACTGACTCGGCATATGAGTGTGGCAGCTCGACTGACACAGCGACCGAAGATGGATAGTAATTTTGAAATTGCATGATGCTCGTAAAATTGTATAAGTTGTGTTGTAGAAAAATAAAATAAAATATCATAAAACTAAGAAATAAAAAATAAGAAATAAAACACATACTAGCATTAAAATGGGAATCGGGAAACATTGATTTAAAATATAAAGAATATAACTGAAATAATTTATAAATAAATATCTATATCATCGTAATAAAAAATCTTTCTTTCTATTTTTGTAACTTCGCAATTTTTAAGCAGTGAAGATTCAAACCCACGAGAACTAGCTCATTTCATTTGAGTTTAGTATCAACCCTTTAGACCGTTCGGCTACCGGCGCTTGCGTTCATTGCATAGATTAAATACATTCATGAAGTTATTTAATTATTTTACCGCTGTAATTGAAGCGTGTAATTTATGATAATGTCTCAAGTAAATGCGTACGTACAATAGATATCTCAATAAATGACACTGTATGAACAGTATCGATTTTGAATATCAATCAATATTGATATTAAGGTTTCCACTAATAAACTTTGAGACTGCCCGATTAACGCAGTGGTTAGCGCGCTCGCTGCTCACCAATGCAACCCGGGTTCGATCCTCGGACCGGGAAGTATGTGAGATGGTACTGTGGGCGCCAGATCGGACAGGTGGGTTTTCTCCGGGTACTCCGGTTTCCTCCCACACGAGTGACCACATTTTCGCTTTCATCCGCGCCAACGAGAGTGATTAATAGAAGTTGTTAGAACTTGCTTCGCAATCGTTGTTAAATAAATAAAGTTTAAATTGTGGTGATAATTACGGTACGGTACGGCTGGAGGCCGGGGAAATATCACCACGTCAGCACGAGACGAATTTCCGGGAGACTTGGCGAGAGGCGAGAGGACTTAGGAAGGTGGCTGCCAACTCAACGCTCATAACAAAGCTAGAACTTGAACAGAACAGTTGATAACCGGTTAAAACAGATACGGACAAAGCAAGACTATTAGGTAAGACGCTTTATATGGTGGCAGCGGTGTTTTACGACTTACGTCTAGCGAAGGAAATCACCTGAGAGTGAAACATTATTTTTTTGAAAGCACGTGGTTCAAAAAAATTTCATTCTCGAGAATTTTTTCGAAAGATTTGTATCTATCTACCCGGTTTGATAGTTGGAAGACCAGTATCCAGTCAAAGACTGTGGATGGTTCATTTGTGTTGCGTTATTGGCATTTGTTTTGCTAGACATTTGTTGATATCGTCAACATTGATACAAGCAAGGGCGTATTGAGTTGGGCAGCATTAATATAGTTCAACATATGCAACGTCCCTGGTTGGCTATATTAAGTACAGTATAGTGTTTTTTCACATGTTTGACTGTCAAAGACAAAGAATATTTTGTTGTGATCTTCGAGAGTCCATATACAGTAGTTGTAGCAAATCCTTGTACATATATCATTACGTTAAAAAACCTACTGTAACAAAAATGGCCTCATTCAATCAAGCAAAGCTTATTGAGGTGAATTTTGCATCATCGGGGACATGATGAGCAATATACCAGAGACCATGAGCCGAAAAGGGATGAAGGGCAAGAAATAGAAAAGGTCTTGGAATCAGCCGAGAAATGGGTGGGAGTACACAGCGAATCCTCAAGTAGGGGCGACCAAATGATGGCAAAGCAATCATTTGGGGGTGCACGTCCGAGACAGTACAAGACCCGTGATGACAGGTATGAGGACGATTCGGATGAGAAGCCATACCATGCTTCATCACGGCATCGAGGCCTACAATCGCGGCCCAAAGATGCAAGGACGTCTTGTAAGCCGTTTCAACCCACAGGTCAATATTCATCGGGGGAGGAAGAAAAAGTCCCTAAAAGGCAGAACTCTAAAACAAGGACATGCTACAAGCAGAGACGACCAACTAGGGAATACTCGTCAGATGAGGACGACAAGGTCACAAGTAAACCAAGACCAGGATATAGACAGTCCCGCCCATCAAGAGAATATTCATCGGGGGAGGAGGACCGAGTCCCGAGAAGGCAGAAATCTAGAACAGCCGAGTTTCTGCGGAATATTCCAAAGGCTCTGTACTATAATGGCACCGGTAACTGGCAGTCATATAGACAAAAATTTGACCGTTATGCAAATGCATGCGGGTGGACGGAGGAGGAGTGCGCGAACGGTTTGTGTTGGAATTTGAGTGGCAAAGCCGCAGACTTCTACACACTACTGGTAGAGTGTGACGAAGATTTAAGTTGTCGACAGATCATGAGACGACTAGAGAATCGGTTTGGTGCAAAGGAACTAACCGAGACAGCCCAGGTAAGGTTTCATCAAGCTGTACAGAGTAATGGTGAATTACTGGAAGACTGGGCCGACCGAGTACTGACCCTAGCTACAAGAGCATACAATGATTTGCCGGAGTATTTTTCTTGCAGACAAGCGGTAGCTCGTTTCTGTGAAGGGCTACTCGACAAAGAAGCTGCACTCCAAGTGGGGATTGAAAAGCCTGCAAACATGGAGGCGGCCATAAACAGTGTACGCTGGTATCAGCATATGCACCAATCGGTATTGGGGAAACCACGGAGGACTAGGGCCCGTGATACCGAACAAGAAACTACAAGTGCATATGCAGTTTATGAGAATGTGCAGGGTCGTAAACCTCTAAGCCCTTCGGAAAGGGATTCGCTGGAGATAGTAATAGAGAAACTACAGACCACTTTAGATTTAATGTCGGCTAAGATGTCAAAGACAGAGTCGACAGGAATATCGCAAAATCAAAGGGGTATGCAGCGAAATGATTGGTCGCGGGGGGAGCTCAATATGGTAGGAGGGGCTCCTGTTTCAATTGTAATCAAATGGGACATTTTAAAAGGGAGTGTCCTAGATTAGCTCCTCCAAACTTAGGTTTAAACCGGAGAGGGCCGAGGCAGTAGGTCAAACCTCGTCCCAAAGGACTAAAGTAGACCTAAGAAGGACACCGCCAATACGGGAAAAGGAGGATAGTTCTAAAATACCATGCCCATCTCGCTGCAAAGTAGCTAGGGGGTCTAAACTATCAAAATACCCTTGCAAAGTTCCTGGGTTACAGCCATCTGCTGGGGATTTCCCTGCGGATCATGAAAGAAGATTGTGTAACATGGAGAATGGCCCGATAACCTTGAACCCAAGTCCAGGCATTGGCAAAAAGGGGGTAGTCAAAAAGCCCTCGTTATCCGAGTCTGGTAAAACTAAAGCGAATGATGAATCACATGTATCTATTTGTCAATTGAGGACATTGTCGCAATTCAGCATGATGGTCAATGTCGGTGACAAGATAGTTAAAGCGGTAGTGGACACGGCTGCAGAAGTGACCATCATTTCGGACAGACTTTACAATTCGCTGAAATTCAAACCAAATAAAATTCGCGATGTAAAGCTCTGCACGGCCGGACGACAGCTTTCCATGAATGTATTTGTGGTTGGTCCAGTTAGGTTAAAAGTTGAGGGAAAATGGTATAGCGAGCAGATACATGTAGCGCCAATAGAACAAGACATGTTGTTTGGGTTTGACCTTTTGTATCACCGAGGAGCTGCGACACTGGACATGGGGCGAGCAGTTTTGATATTTGATGGCCAAGAAATTAGTCTCGATGTGGGGAAGGAGGGTGGCACTCCACTGGTGGCCAGAGTATTTATAGCTAATAGGCAAGTTATTCCGCCTAATTCAGTTGTACAGGTTAAATGCAAATTGAGCGACCCCATCCCAGGAAATATTGTAATGGAACCCATAGAGGGTTTGAAGATGTTAGCACCGCGCGTGGTATGTAGTGATAAAGCGGACCCAATAATGTGTCTTGTGAACCCCACGGACCGTTATCGACTTCTCAAACGGGGACAGCAGTTGGGAAGAGCTTATCCGATAGACGAGTGTCTTGAGCCCGAGAAACAGGAACAAATTGCAACACAAGTATTGAGTGTGCAAACAGGTCAACAGGGGAGTTCTAAGAATGAACTAAAGATTCCAGAACATTTAAAGGAAATGCTGGAATCCTCTAAGACACATTTAACTGAAGAGCAAAGCATTCAGTTAGCAAGCATTTTGATTGAATTTCAAGATGTATTTGCAAAAAACGAATTCGACCTAGGGCATTTCACCGAGATTGAGCATAGCATTGATACAGGAGGCGCCAATCCTGTCAAACAACGCATGCGCAGAACACCAGCATGTTTTGTGGGGGAAGAGGAAGCACACCTGAAAAAGATGTTGGAATCAGGTGTGATACAAGAGTCGGTCTCTGATTGGGCGTCCGCTCCAGTGCTGATACGCAAACGAGATGGGACAGTTAGATGGTGCATTGACTATAGGGCATTAAATAATGTGACCGTCAAAGACGTGTTTCCATTACCCTTGGTTGATGACTGTTTAGACACTCTCGCTGGTAGCGTTTGGTTTTCTAAATTAGATGCCAATGCAGCATACTGGCAAGTATTAGTAAAGGAGGAGGACCGGAAAAAGACGGCTTTTATCACAAAATATGGGTTGTTTGAGCATGTAAAGATGGGGTTTGGTTTGTGCAATGCTCCAGCAACGTTTGCTCGTGTGATGAATTTGGTGCTAAGAGGTCTAAATCGGAAAACAGTCCTAGCCTTTTTAGACGATTTGCTCGTGCTGGGGTCAAGTTTCAAAGAACACTTGATGAGCCTAGCTGAAGCATTATCAAGGTTTCGCGAATTTGGCTTGAAACTAAAACCTAAGAAATGTCTGTTTTTCCAGCGTGAAACTGAATTCTTAGGTAGACGGGTTAGTAGCAATAGGTTGGCTATGTCCGAAGAAACATCAACGTGATACGTGATTGGCCAACTCCATCATGTTCAAAAAATGTAGAGCGTTGGTTGGATTTAGCTAATTATCATAGAGTATTTGTCAAAGACTTCTCTAAATTAGCAGCACCACTGTACAAAGTGGTGGGAAAGAATAACTTCCAGTGGGAGGATGAACAGGAAAGGGCATTTAGAGCTTTAAAACATGCATTGTCCACACCACCCGTGCTGGCCCTCCCAAACCAAACGGACGACTACATCCTAGATGTTGACGCTTCATTGGATACCATTGGAGCCGAATTGCTACAAATTCAAAATGGTGAAGAGAAGGTGATAGCATATGGAAGCTTTTCTCTATCTAAAGAACAACGGATATACTGCACCACCCGCAGGGAACTTTTAGCAGTTGTTCGGTTTACCAGGCAATATAGGTATTACCTACTTGGTAGGCCATTTACCATACGAACATACCATTCTAGTATAACATGGTTATTACGGTTTAAAGAGCCACAAGGTCAGCTAGCCAGGTGGATGGAGGAGTTGTCCCAGTACAACATGATCCTGAAACACCGGGCAGGCCGGAAGCATGAAAATGCAGATGCATTGTCCCGAATACCCGAAGAAGGGGGGAAGTGTCTAGCATATGAGGCCAACAAAAAGTTGAGTGAATTGCCTTGTGGAGGATGTGACCATTGTAGACGGGCTAACGAGAACTGGGGATCGTTTGAAAGGAATGTCGATAGGCAATTGCTTTGACAGGTAATGACGTCAAAGATATATATTGCGGTTCCATCGGTGTCGGTGAGGAAATTTCTGTCAAAGATAGATATTGCGGATCCATCGATGTCGGTGAGGCAATTTCTTTGAGTAATGACGTCAAAGATGGATATTGCGGTTCCATCGGTGTCGGTGAGGCAATTTCTTTGACGAATAAAAGTGTCAAAAGATGGATATTGCGGTTCCATCGATGTCATTGAGGCAATGTCTTTGACGGGTAAATGTGTCAAAGATGGATATTGCGGTTCCGTCGGTGAGGCAATTTCTTTGACGGGTAAGGGGGTCAAAGAAGGATATTGCGGTTCCATCGATGTCGGTGAGGCAGTTTCTTTGACAGGTAATGGTGTCAAAGATGGATATTGCGGTTCCATCGATGTCAGTGAGGCAATTTCTTTGACGGGTAAATGTGTCAAAGATGGATATTGCGGTTCCATCGGTGTCGGTGAGGCAATTTCTGTCAAGGATAGATATTGCGGTTCCATCGATGTCGTTGAGGCAATATCTTTGACGGGTAATGGTGTCAAAGATGGATATTGCGGTTCCATCGATGTCAGTGAGGCAATTTCTGTCAAAGATAGATATTGCGGTTCCATTGATGTCGGTGAGGCAATTTCTTTGACGGGTAATGGTGTCAAAGAAGGAGATTGCGGTTCCATTGATGTCGGTGAGGAAATTTCTTTGACGGGAAATGGTGTCAAAGGGCGAGATTGCGGTTCCATCGATTCGGACGATCACCATGAGTTATTAGAAGTGAGAGACATGGACCAAGATCAACCAGAGTGTCATCTTGGGGGCTGTTCAAAAAATAGAGATCATGAACAACGGGGAATTCCACATTCTGAGCTGCAAAGCGGCACAGAATGTGATTGTAGATGTATCACTACAACCGTCTTGTTGGGGCTTCACCGTGACGGAAACAAGAGAGGCTCAAGCCAAGGATGAAGATTTAGAGATAATTCTAAATTGGCTTAACAACCAACAAGAGCCTAGTGAGAAATTATTGTTTCTTGCTAGTCCTGCGACAAAGTCGTACTGGCTAAACAAGGAACAATATCTATTAATAGACCAGGTACTGTACAAGAACAAGGGGAGTACATCGGAGGACAAAGTTTTGGTAATTCCAAGAAGTTTGAAGGAGTTAGCTCTGCAGTGGAATCATGATTTGCCCTCTGCAGGTCATCAAGGAGTTGCAAGAACCAAGGCCAGGATGAAAGATAAATTCTTCTGGTATGGCATGGGTCAAGAGATAGCTAACTTCGTGTCAACGTGCGATCTATGTAGTCGAAATAAGAAGACGAATATATACGGTCACTGTGGAATGAAGGAATACCAAGCAGGGGCACCCATGGAGAGAGTACACATAGATTTCATGGGTCCATTGCCCCGTACACCACTGGGAAATGAACACATCCTCATGAAGTGACAGCAAGGGCTGCGGTAAACCAATTCTTTTCTAGGTTCGGGTACCCGTTGCAGTTGTTTTCTGATCAAGGTCGTAACTTCGAATCTAAGCTGTTTACTGCCTTGTGTGAAGCTCTACAAATCCACAAAACTAGGACCACACCATATAGAGCTTCCGCAAATGGTCAAGTAGAGAGATACAACCGCACTCTGATGGACGCCGTTCGATGTTTTATAGGCAAGTCTCAAAATCAGTGGGATCTTCATTTACAACAGTTAGCTGGAGCACTAAGAGCTTCAGTGAATCGTAATACTGGGTTTACAGCCAACAAATTAATGTTGGGGAGAGAAGTAAATGTACCAGCTTATTTGATGTTCCCACAAGCTGTAAAAAAGACTGCAGATGACTATGTAGCAAAGCTTACTAGTACCGGTACATTGCAAGAAGCACATAACGCAGCGAGAAAGACTTTGAAGACTTCCTTGAAACGGATGAAAAGGAATTATGACCTTAGAATATTGGAAAGGTCATATGAGGTAGGCGATATAGTCTATCTATTAGATACCGCTACGTTAAAAGGTAAGTGCAGGAAGTTGTCCTCCCCTTGGAAGGGCCCAGCAATAATTGAGAAGAAATTTTCAGTCTCTCTTTTTAGGGTCAAATTGCGGAATAGCGTATTGGTAGTGAACCATGATCGACTGAAGCCCTGTAATGACAGGAAGCTGCCAGCTTGGATTAAACAGTGGAAAGAGGCGCCAGATGATGATACAAGTTCTGATCAAGCAGCTGGTGAGTTGTACTGTTTATGTAGGAAGCCTTGGCAGGGATGGTTCATGATCCAGTGCGACTATTGCGATGCATGGTACCATGGGTCGTGTGTGGATGTGACTGCGACAGACGCTCTGTCCATAGATAAGTACCGATGTGGAACATGTAAACGAAAATAATCCATGTGGGTAGTTATTGTATTCTTTCAGGCATAACTATGGAATCAGTCAGAAAGAATGACTTCTTGGACGAGGTGGAGCAAAGTCTGTTGGTGTCTTCCCGTGTAATTGTGGAGGGGTTGTTGTTGTGCAGACGAGCGACCCATAAGCAGCAACTCCAGGCGCTTAAAGACCAGGCGAAGATCGCGACTTTAACCAACGCCAAGATTTGGTTAAGAACAGTGGCGAAGGAGGCGGACTCCCTGAACTTCGCCGATTATGAATGGATTAGGGATAATGTCTACAACCTGGATAAGAAAAAAGTGAGCAAGGTTAGCAAAGAAGCGACTGCAACCAAAGACTACAGGCTCGAAGTGGATCCTAGCATCCCTAGAGTCGTAGAAGATCAGGGACGGATTGCTAGGTCCGCCCAGAGTACAGTCCAGGACGAGACTCTTCTGAATGAAGATGTTCTTTCGTTGGACTCTAGTCAGGAGGATAACCTGCTGCAGGTTGTGGACGAAGTGGGTGTTGCCAAAAGCATATCAAGCGTCCTCTTGGACCAGCCTGGGCTACTAGAAAAGCCCATGGAGATTGATCCGCCACGGTGTGAATCTTCTCATGGTGCCAAGACTGTGGAGACCAGGCGATATTCGGACACCCGCCCAAAGGAGACCAGAGCAACCCGGAATCGGTCACCTGTTAATTACCCGGCACGTTATGATGCAGAGCGTCACTATGTCGAATATTACCGGAGGGCACCTGTAAGGTCGACTTACCAAGGTCAACAGAAGAGGAGGTATAGGGGTCCGCGAAAAACCGGTTACACTTCTGGTGCGACACCTCACATCCGTGGAATGTCTCGGGACATGTCCCTACCTAAACGATGCACACCATATTCTCGGTATCCATCCAGGGACGAGTGGCGTGCTCCGAAACTAAGGGACCACCAGCGACCCATTAGCAGAGAGTACAAATCCTCTGAAATGGGAAAGCTGGAGGTTACCGTAAGGAATTCGGGAGTTACCCAGGTCACTGGAGAGAGAACGGAGAATGCAAAGCAAAGGAGGGCACAGGTAAAGGTCCAGAGAAGGAAAGAAAGGTGGATGCCTTGCCTCGTGCCAGATTGCAACGAAGCCAATGAATATTCGAAAGTGCATGCTTTTCAATGGCACGTTCCCAATCTGTTTCACGAAGATCAGGACCTTGGTGAAACTTCATCTCGACGGGTAGCAGCATTAAAGCTATTAGCCGGATGGTTGCTAGGAAATCGAGCAAAGCTTGAAGACCTAGTTCGGTATATCAATAGTACAGAACAGCTGCTCCAGGATGCCAACCGGGAAGTGACCAATCGGCAGGCAGAGGCGATGGTAGCTGTCTCTCGAGAGCTAATGCTTGAGCCCCCCCCTCGAGTGAATTCACCCTTACCCCCAATCAATTCACCAGCTGTACTTGTACATTGGCGTGCCATAATTGTTGTCTTGGCAAAGTTGGAGCCACGACATAGACAGAGCTTCATGGAATAGTTTCATGACTCTGACGAAGTTCAGTATGGGGAGGTAAGTGTGAATGAAGCTACACTTCGTCCGGAGGGGTTTGATAGTCATTTTCACCTAGATCGAACACGCAATATATTAAACATGCCAGAGGCAACATTGACGGACCTATGTCTGAGGGTGGGCGACCCGGATGATCATTTATGTGTGCAGTTGGCTGGAGCTGTGGCCAATTTTTGTGACCCAGCTACCTTCCCGACGGAAGACGAGGTTAGACAGCTGCACCGTGATGGTATATACGTCAGTATAGGGTTGCATCCCAAGGATGTATGGAACATTAGTGTTGGGGATCTAGGTAGGATGGAAAAACTCCTAGGAATGCCGGAGGTTATCGGGTTTGGTGAGGTCGGTATTGACCACTCTGTGTCACCAGCTCAATGGGCAACCCAACAGAAGGTACTAAGCCAGGCTTTACCCTTGCTGCAAGATCGGCATGTACTTATTATTCACTGCCGCAGTATGACTAGTCTGGAAGATACAAGTGAGGCATATAGTACCTTGTTCCAACTAAAGAATGTGGTAATTCCCAATCAGGCCATGCATCTGCATTGTTTCACTGGCACGGAACAAGTAGTCCGGGATTGGTTGAATGTCTTTCCGAATACATACTTTGGGTTTACGCGGGTGGTGGCTCGCTTTAGCGGACAGCAGTTGGCTGGCCTGCGCAGCATAGATGATGACCGGTTACTTCTAGAGACAGATGCACCATATTTCGCCTTCTCGTACAATAAGGATTATCCCGAAGATCCTGTACATGTTTCTCGAAGAACTGCTCCAAATCTGATAGGTCTCACAGCAGCCATTATCGCCACCCGCAGGGGTAGTGAAACGCTGGAGATTCTGCGTGTCACCACCGCAAATGCCCGATATTTGTATGGGGGAAGAAGAGCCACTCAAGAGATTACCCATTTATAATTCGGTTTGTAGTGCTCAGCATCTGATAGCTTTTTGCATGGCAGTTGCTAGAGTAGCGCAGAGTAGAAGTTCAATCTGATAGTTTCTTACATGTCGGATTACTGTGTTAATGTAAAATAAAGGAAGACACCATCTTGATCCAGCTATTCCGATAGTTTCTTACATGTCGGATTACTGTGTTAATGTAACATAAAGGAAGACACCATCTTAATCCAGCTCTTCGATAGTTTCTTACATGTCGGATTACTGTGTTAATGTAACATAAAGGAAGACACCATCTTAATCCAGCTCTTCGATAGTTTCTTACATGTCGGATTACTGTGTTAATGTAAAATAAAGGAAGACACCATCTTGATCCAGCTATTCGATAGTTTCTTACATGTCGGATTACTGTGTTAATATGAATCAACGGATTGTGTTAAAATGAACAGTATAGAGGTTCGATCTGATAGTTATCTACATGTCAGATCAACGGAGGACACCATCTCGATCCAGCTCTTCGATAGTTTCTTACATGTCGGAGTACGGAGTCAATATATAACCCAAACTGACTGGTTCCTGTCTTCAAGACGCTTTGGATAAAGTGGGGGAGAGTGTGGTGATAACTACGGTACGGTACGGCTGGAGGCCGGGGAAATATCACCACGGCAGCACGAGACGAGATTCGGAGAGACTTGGCGAGAGACGCGGGGGAGTCAGGAATCAAGCTGCCAACTCAACGCTCATAACAAAGCTAGAACTTGAACAGAACAGTTGATAACCGGTTATAACAGATACGGACAAAGCAAGACTATTAGGCAAGACGCTTTAGTTTCTAGACTGGCGTAGAGACTGGCGCAGAATCCGACCTTTCAAATTTGTAGGGCGTCATTTTAGCCGTTGTTCACTTGTATAATTTATACTAACAAATCTTTAGACTTCTTGGAGGTTTTTATTCAAACATCAGTGAGGGAGAGAGTATCCTGGAAAAGGTCTGAAATCATAATGACCTTGTTTTAGCAAACGTATAAATCTAACTACAAAAACAATCCACACGATAACTAACTAATAACAGATAAATAAATTCATTGTAGTTTAAAAGTCAGGGTCGGGAAACCTACCAGAACCACAGTTAATTTAACAGCTACATTTCAAGATGAGAACATCACAGTTCCACTATCTGCTCACAAGTGACCTGTTAATTGTGTAGTACAAAAACTGTTGCACACTACACAAGAAGTGTGCAACTTCAACCCAGCCAATCAAATTCTGACAACTCCTGCTTATCAATGCATATCATTGTACCCATACTTGGAGATTGTCTGTGTTTACAATATAGTGACCACTATTATATAATAGTTTTATTGATTGGATTGAACATGTTGTTACTCTTATATTAAGAAATTATTGATTGATTATATTTATTTTGACCTGTAAAAACTACTTTTGACATGGGTTACATTTATTTATTTTACAACGATTGCGAAGCAAGTTGTAACAACTTATATTAATCACTTTCATTGGCGCGGATGAAAGCGTATATGTGGTCATTCGTGTGGGAGGAAACCGGAGTACCCAGAGAAAACCCACCTGTCCGATCTGGCGACCACCGTACCATCTCACATACTTCCCGGTTCGAGGATTAAGGGTTTGATGACTTGTTTATAGAAGCAGGGCTCATTCTAGAGGGTGACATGGGTGAAGTAGTCACCCTTGTGATCATGACATTGCCCCCTACACCTTTTCAACCAATTGGACATGTGTCACCATTTCAATAGCAACATCTGATATACAGCTCCATTTGACGCCATGTTGTGTTTGCCAGATATTCCTGCACATTCTCCATTCAAATGTACATGTATATGTAGTTATACAGAGTGACAAAGTCGAAAAAGACATTATAATATAGATACAAACAGTAAAGTGATCATTTTTGCATTTAATGCAATTGTCTAAACTGAAATTGCATAACAAATGTTCAAAATAAAAGACACTTTCACTCGCTAAGTGATTTCAACATGGCGTCGAAAAAAGTACCTATAATAGAAATGTTGATTACTGTTAAGTTCCAAAAAGCTAATTAACATTGGGCATAGTAATAATTGTTACTTGAAACTGAGGAATTTAACACCCAACATATTATGATTACACTTAAATACGAGGTAAGTTGTGACGGTTTGTTCCCACTTTCCCAACCTTTTATTTTCACACATACTAATTATCCCCAATTATCTCTTCGCCCCTCAAACTTACCTGTATTTTCTATACTGTTCAAAAAATAAATGAAAGGCACACATAAACTTGTACTTGCAGTGTACTATTTCAATGTTATTTATCTTGTTCCATCTGTTGAAAATACTTACTTATTCTAGAATAAACTATTTGTTTGTTATTTTTGTTTCCAGTGCATATGCATATCTTTAAGGAGAAAAGTGTTCCTTTAATTGTGTATAAATTAAAATTGTCAGTATGTACGTTTAACATTAATAATTCAGATAAAGGTTCATAATAATAAATAGCAGACATATTTTAATTTTGAAATGTGAACTATAAAGATACAAACAATTAACAATATGTATCTATTATTTATTTATGATTATAACAGTTATACTAGGTAATTACATAATTATATATCAACACTATTTTTAATTAGCAATTATGAACTGATTGCAAATTAGTCTGAGAACAACAATAATGATTAATGAAATTAACAATTTACTTATAACTAACTGTTGAAAACTAAGAAAAACAGGTCACTAACTGTAAGTCATTCTTTAACATAGTATAAAATGAGGGTCAGTTTCCTCTGTAATCATCCCGGTCGATCTCCTCACGACGTGCACGTCGTGACCGGGGCACATTCCGCAGCAGCAGCGTAGGATTCTGGGATCTTCTGGTCGTCGATCTTGTGAAGGGGAGGCTCACCAGCATGTGGATCCATGGCTACAGCACATCAGGACAGATCCACCAGCTCTTCTAGATAGTGGTCACTCTAGATAGTGATATTTTGGCACTATATCTTCGCCGGCTTTTTTCGACACTTTCTCTTCCTTCTTTTACTTCTCCGGCGGATAGACGAGACGGCGGACCTGAGGGAGCGGCAACAGTCGTGGATCCACGCTCCCCCGAGCTACACCGGAGATTAGTAGACTCGTTTGCGACAATCGACGACCAGATGTCTAACTGTCAGATCCGTATTAATGCTGCTGCGGAGTGACCAACAGTGAGGAGTGTGGCCCTACAAAGGACCACGTACAGACCAGGCCTTGTCAACCTGGCTGGCACAGAAAGAAGTAACCACCTGATGACGTCTTCATAAGCCACACAGAATACAGAACCTTCAGAGAATACCGAACTAATCAACGTAGAAGAACAGGAATAATCATCATAGAAGCATAGGAATAATCATCACAGAACACGTATAATCATCATCGAATAACCACCATAGAAGAATCACCTTAGGACAAGAAGAATCACCGTAGACAAGAAGAATCACCTTAGGACATAACCATCTTAGAAAATACAGTCGCCCAAATGCATTTATGCGGTGGCGACTATAAACAAAATTACATCGTTCGTTCGTTCTGTAATCATAAATCTCTAAAATGGCAAATGCGCTAGTCAATATACGGTTCATAGAGAATAGCAGAGGAAGTCAGACTCTAGTTCTAAATGGTTACATGTACAGCCTGAAAACCAGAAAACGGGAGTGTCGCTACTGGAACTGTGTCAACAAAGCATGCAATGCTAAAATTAACACTAAGAATGAGCTTCCTACCAAAATCGCTGATGAACACAATCACCCAAGAGATGACAGCAGAATTGTTGCTGCGGACATCATGAGTGGTGTCCGAAAGCAGGTCCGAGGGTCAACACAGTCGGTGCCCTCCATCTATAACGATATGCTGGCAGACACAAGATCGATCGAATGGGACAATTCCACCCAAGAGGTTGTGGCTAATCTACCCACTTTCTACGAAGCCAAATCCAGTTTATATAGACAGCGGTCTAAGACTAGACCAGTTCTGCCAAAGACAAGGGCGGATGTCAACTTGGAAGGGAAGTGGATAGAGTCGCTTGCAGGGGAGCCATTCCTAATCGCCAATTACGGTGATGTGGCGCGAATGCTCATATTCGCCACCGTTGACAACCTGGCCCAGCTGTCTACAGCCGAGACCTGGTATATGGACGGTACCTTCTACGCTTCGCCGTCATATTTCTACCAGCTATACACCATCCACGCCATGATCGACGGGTATATGTGTCCCCTAGTGTATGGACTACATCCAAATAAACAACAGACAATGTACACCAGATTCTTCACACTCATCCAGAATTTCGCCCGTGAACATAACATTCCTCTGTCCCCAGAAACGATAATGATGGACTTCGAAACAGCAGCGTGGCGTGCTGTCAGTATCGTGTTTGTTGGTGTTCAAGTCCGTGGTTGTTTCTTCACTTCACACAGTGTATGTGGAGAAAAGTACAATATTGTGGTCTTGTAGCTGACTTCAAGGACAATGAAGAAGTGAAGAAACTTGTGCTACGTGCTTCGGTACTGCCACTTGTCCCCCTAGCCTCTGTCGAAGATGTGTGGTTCCAAACTCTGGAAGAATGTGACAATGACTCAGTGCCGGTGTCTAAGTTTAAGGACTATGTGACTGAGCAGGGGGTAGAGGGAGACCGCCGCTCCTGGAATCATTACGAGAATGATGGTCCACGCACTACCAATCATGTTGAGGGTTGGCACCATAAAATAAACAACCAACTACGACACTGCCATCCTAATATTTATACATTGATAGACCTGGTCCAGAAAGAGCAGGCTGCTAACGAGGCGAAGCTGTTTCAGCACGCCAACGGTGGAAAGCAGCGACCAAGGAAGCGGGTATACCGTGATCATGAGCAAATGCTCATCAGACTGAAGCACCAACTGCGAACTGGCGACATGGACATCATGACGTATGTTGATGCTGCTTCTCACTTAGTCAAATTAAAGTGAATATGTACAATAAAAATATTTCAAGATTTATATCTATTATGTGCTATGCATGTTCATGTGTTTGTCTTATCCATGTAAATATCTATGTTTTTGATTTAATGCTTATAACTCAAAATAAAGAATATCTATCTATATGAAACTTATATTTATGAACAACTTTCCCAAATTTAGAAACACAAATTTTCAGTACAGTATAGCAATTTTCGCCAATTATCACCTTTCAACTCTATTGTTACACCGAACAATACATTCCCCCAACACCTACCTCAATTTCTATAGGACTAATAAAAGGTTGGGAAAGTGGGAACACACCGTTGTGACATGGAGAGAAATGTCACTTAATGTGAAGAGTGGCACACCATACTGTCTTGCTGCCGATTTTACTGATAAACCCATGTCTCCAACAGCCTGATATGCATTTGTCAGTGCACTTGGTGAATAGATGCCAGGCTGGATTTGAATGAAACTGAATTAGCATAAATAGTAAATATCTTGGACAATAGTATTTCTGAAGAAAAAATGTTAAAAAGCTATAAGAGGAACACTAGAATGGTGGAACACTATATTTGAATTGATCTGTAAAATGCACATTATCACATTGTTGCATAACTATCTCGTGACCTTCCTGAGCAGACAATGAAATTGCTCATTTTACAAAAACAAACACATATTTCTTTATATTGACCTCTGTTTAAAGGAATTTTAGGCTACAACTATTAATGAAAGTATCAACATTTGCATACTTTCAAATAAAATGAGAATATTTATCTGCTTTACCGTAATTACGTGCAGTTTGCTCTTTGATAAGCAACATGTGAAAACCATAAGTACCAAAGCATCTGTTTTTAGAGCAATGACGTAATTCGCGTGCTGGAAGTAAACACAAATCAGGTGAATAAACAAAGGCCGAAAACGGGCTATCTATCTATCTATCTATCTATCTATCTATCTATCTATCTATCTATCTATCTATCTATCTATCTATCTATCTATCTATCTATCTATCTATCTATCTATCTATCTATCTATCTATCTATCTATCTATCTATCTATCTATCTATCTATCTATCTATCTATCTATCTATCTATCTATCTATCTATCTATCTATCTATCTATCTATCTATCTATCTATCTATCTATTTATCTATCTATCTATCTTCTGCTAATGTCGAACCCCTCGCGGGGACGTAGACATGTTGCGCGTCAAAAACCGCAAAGAAGTTAAAAGTATGAGTAGCTAAAAGTATAATTTAAGAAGGTAATGAAAATAAGTTGTGGTAAAAGTTTAAATGCAGCTGCGCAGAACAACTAGGGACTGGCATGATCAATATGGCAAACTGCCGTATTGAATTGCTCTATGGTAGGGAGATGGACAATGTCAGGAGGGAGATGGTTCCAATGGTAGATTGTTCTTGGAAAACATGAAATATTGTAGTAGTCTGTAGTTGCTGTAATTAACCTATAACTTAAGGAATGGCAATGGCAAGCAGGACGGAAGAGGGGAACTAGGTAATTTTCAATGGGAATAGCAACAAGATCATTATGAATTTTATACATAAGGGATAACCTATTGTCAATATGCCGTTGATCTAGTCTGCGTAGATTTAGGGAATGTAGCATGTCTGTAACACTAGAGGTATGATAGAAGTCAGCCTTTATCCAACGGGCTGCTCTTCGCTGGACACCTTCAATTTGGTCTAACAATGTTTGGGTATGGGGCGACCAGATCTCAGACTCAGAGCCATATTCAAGCTGGGGTCTCACTAGTGTCTGGTAAGCCATGGACTTAAGGGGTTCAGATTTGACCTGGAGGTTTCTACGTAGAAATCCTAATGTTTGGTTTGCTTTCTTTGTTGACCTTTTTATGTGAGTGTCCCAACGACAGGTTATTTGAGATATCCACGCCAATGTATTTGGCTGAGGTGACCGACTCAAGTAGGACTCCATGGAGTTTATATTTACTGGGAATAGGATGTTTCCTTCTGGTGACGTGGATAACTTGACATTTGGAGGGGTTAAATTCCATGTCCCACTCCAACTCCCACTCTTCTAATCGAGTGTGACCGATTCATTTGCAGATGTCAGTGATAGATAGACTGCAGTATCATCTGCAGATACAAACTTTGGAACTGATGTTTTGTGGGAGGTCGTTTATGTAGGCTAGGAAAAGCAGGGGTTCAGGGATGTTGACGATATAAGTATAAAAAACTGTTTGTAAGCAACGAAAATTTATTCTCAATGTAATCCCCAGGTCGAATACGCCCATTATGTCAATTTTCTTTTATCTTTAAACAAAAACAATTCTTACCAGAAACATTTATCTTCCCATCGAGAAACCATCGAATATGACCCTTTGACAAGTCGCAGTCCTTCACTTGGCCAAAGTCTGAGAACCATTTGAGACGTGACCGTGCAAGAGTTCCCCAGAAATAATCAGGGTTTTCTAGACTTAAACGATACAACTCATCATGTGACACAACTTCGTTTTCAAATTCTGGGAATGCTGTTGTTGATATGACTGGTCGTGCAGATTGGTCAGAAAAATTCCTACTTTTTTGCAACGCCTTAGCATTCTTATGTAGAGTTGATCTCATCCGAATTTTGCCCATAATGCTTGGGAACGCTGCTAGTACCCGTTTCATGTTACTGACACGAGTTGTCACTACCGTACGTTTGCAACAGTTGATTTTCATTAGTGAGCCCTCATTTGCAGCAAACATTAAATATTTCCAGCAAACACTAATTATACCAGCAAACACTAACTTGAAAAGAATTAACTCCCCTTGTAATTTTCCATTATTATGACTATCATTTAATCGACAAAGGATCCGGGTATAAAACAATGAAATTATAATTACAGACAATAACATATTGGATAGAGAATATCTAGCAAACTTAGCAATGAGACCCTATATAATTAGGCATAGATACATAGCATTGTGTAATAGCTATACAAGATCACCACATATGACACTATGCAATGTACAGACGGATCTGTACTACAGTGGTAACACGCTGGACTGGTAATCCAGGGATAGCAGGTTCGATCCCCCGTCTGACCCTAATAAAATTAACAGTCTTTCAGATGGGACGTTTTACCGAGGTCTCGTGTCGGTGTTTTACACCGTGCACCTAAAAGAACCAGAGGCGACTCTGAAATGTGTCTCTGTCTGTATCAAGCACTATCCTCCAAAATCTAAAATGACTAATCTGTTCAGGGCAACCGGTAGCGACGATAACTAAACGTAAAACACACTATTCAATTCTGGGCAGACGCTACACTTAGTTAATGTATCAGCACCATAGGAAAAAAGAGCATACTTATGCTAAGGGATCTCTATGGTATTGGGTAGCTAGCACACTAGACCATATAACATGTATGCATGTGCAGACTGATGTAATAACTGCTTAGCAACACCAAATACGGGTACGGGCCTCGTTGGTACTAAGTAGCGTGTAACGTAGGTGATGTGAACCCACAAGAGTATACATATGTAGTCTGGTATAATAGCTGCTTAGAAACATCAAGCATGACTCTCTATCAAGGCCTCGGTGAGGCCTACACTTAGTAATCGGGCCACCACCCGTTCGAAAACCACATAATTACGGGTCAGTGCCTCTTTGGTATTGAATAGCAAGCAAAGTAGGCGATTTGACCCCCCACAAGACCGGGTATACGTATGTAGCCTGGTATAATAGCTGGTTAGAAACACTAAGCATAAATCTCTATCTTGGCCTGGGTGAGGCCTACATTTAATAAACGGGTCACCACTCCTTCGAAAACCACAGAATTACGGCTCCGGACCACTTTAGTATAAATATCAAGCAAAGTAGGCGATGTGACCCCACAAGACCGGGTATACGTATGTAGCCTGGTATAATAGCTGCTTAGAAACACCAAGTATGACTATCTATCTTGGCCTGGGTGGATGCCTGTGATATAGATTACAAATGCAGGGGAGGGTCGCCACTAATGTTAGTAACACTTGTGACCCAACAAGGCGCGTAGCTAGGCTTACGCATGTACGCACGTGCGTAAGATTTATTTTGAAAATGAAAATAAAATAAATGCGAACATGCAATACAAACTGGATCGTAAGGGGGTAAGGGGGGACACTGACATTGATCATTCACAAGAAAGCAGACATAAACGAAATGCCAACATATATTGATTGTAGCTGATGTTAATAGTAGGCAAAAGTCCCCTGAGACCATATAGCAGCATTTTTTTTTATCCAGGTGGGGCATGCCCCCAGACCCCCTAGAATGGTGCGTACTCCATATTTAGGCCTAGCTACGCGCCTGCTGGCAACCCATTTGCTTCATATAAATTATAACAGTTTCACTCATATAATATTCGTTACATTTCATTTGTTGTACAACTATTGTGCAGTCTGTGTATATGTATGTTCTTGATATATATCTGTGTATATGTATGTTCTTCAATAACATATGTTTAAACTAAAACTGATTGTCGTCTGCATATCACATCACGATTGTGACTTTGGCTTTCTAGCGTGTCTTGAACATAGTTTGATGAAAACAAACTGGGAAATAATTGTTATATATGCGTTTAAAGAGTGTTCCATGATGCATCGTTTGGTGCATACATTGACAGGTTGGAATCGATAGAGCAAATGCCTGCTCATGATATGGCGGTCGTGACAAGGCCAGGGGCGGGTCCATGAATAGGAGGGACGCAACGTTGCAGACAATCATTCGGAGTTTGGGCAGACACTCTCAGTTAATTCTGGAAACATATAGTTTGTGAACACCTTACATATACCCTAGTCAATTCGAACCCTTGTCATACGCACCAGCATAATTGTCCATTGTACGCGACGATTTTCGATTTTAATCGCTGTGTGTAAATATCAACAACAATTTACAGTAAAAGATGGTTTGCTAAATAACGTCGAAAATCCGCGAACTTACGTCACAGGCTGTGCTACGATAGATAAACTCGCTATGTGTGTGTGTTTTTACGTTTATTTATCGTCGCTACCGGTTGCCCATATGAGCGACGCCTCCTGAAGAGATTAGTTATTTTAGATTTTGAAGGATAGTGCATGATACAGACAGAGACCCATTCCAGAATCTCCTTTGGTTCTTTTACGTGCACGATGTAAAGCACCGACACGAGACCTCGGTTTAACGTCCCATCTGAAAGACTGTTAATTTTATTAGGGTCAGACGGGGGGTCGAACCTGCGATCCCTGGATTACCAGTCCAGCTTGTTACCACTGTACTACAGATCCGTCTGTTAAACTCGCTATGACGTTAACAGTAGTGTTTGTACTATTACCAGTCTGTTGTCATGTTTCGTTGTTTGTTTAGCACTTCGCGTCAAAGCTGAGTTGCTTCGCGTTGCTTCAAATGAAGAGTGTTTCTAATTATGTTTAATATGTGTCTACGAAATGCCAGCAAGTAGTACCCCCAATTGAAAATGCTACCCCTGGTGTGGCTGACAATAGTGTGTCAAAGAACACTATCATGTTATTTATTGATATTGTGGAACGAACTCGAAGAGCAACACAATTGGTCTACGGCTATGAAGACGGCAATATATATATAAAACTCAAACTAGTTGCGCGGCTAGAGATGCAGACTTTAGTACTGGTTTTACCCAAGAAGTGGGTGGTCTACTTTCCGCCATTTTTACAGAGATAGATAGACTGGCTGGCTGGCTGAGCTAAACCTCACAACACTTGAATACAGGCGAAAAAGATTGTTTCATTTCTATTTACCATATTGGTGGTAAAGCGTAGAGCCAATGGGCGAGCGTCGGATTTGGTATCGAACGGTCCCTGGTTCGATACTCGGTCAGGCAACGTATGTAATTTAAAATGTCATTGAGCGAGTCACCTCACAAACTTCAACTTCAACGAGACACTCCTCAACGCCATTGACGGCCTTTACTGAGGAGGGTTGAAATACTGTGCACGGACGGAGTGTGGTGTGTATCCAACGCAAATGGTAAGAATAATATACGCACATTTACTTAGTACTGGTTAACCGCTATGTCAGCTAAGCCTGTCCTGGAAAACATATATAGGTCCCGCAAGCGGTTTGACATTAATTGAACATACATAAATACCAAGGCATGGGCTTATCAGTTTTCGCATAGGCACTCGGCGTGAACCTAGAACACAATAGGAGAATATTGACCCTCCTCCAATGACCAGACCCCCCCCCCCCATGACCAGATATTTCCCATATATCTACAGAAATGGAAATTTGCTATCAAAATGGTCCCATGCAACATAAATGTGCACACTATGCAAATAATACACATATTTATGATAATGCCCCCATGTACTATAGTCAGTAGTGTGGTATGTTCTCCTTTATTGTGTGCTAGGTTCAAGCCGAGTGCCCGTGGGTGTTCAAGATGTGTTGGTGAATATCATTCTCTTTTACAGCATGTGAAATAAATAGTACTGTCAACAGTGACCATACTTACATTAATGCGCTTGTCTAAACTCAGGTAGCATAACATATTTTAGAATAAAATACAAATTCCTCTCAACATGGCGTCGAAAAAAATACCAGATCAAAATGAATGCAATATAAATACTGATTACCGTTCACCGTTAGTTTATACACATTTATTTTGCTCGATTGCGAAACTCGTTCTTACAACTTATATTAATCACTTGTCGCAAGTCATTATACATATATGACATTCCAATAAACATGGTTTTCATTTTCCACCTCATTGCAAAAAGGACACAGACGTTGCGATCTTCAACATCATATCTTCCAGTTTAGTCTATGCAAATTATTTTAGCTCGATTGCGAAAGAAGTTCTTACAACTTATATTAATCACTCTCGAGATCTCATTCCTGACGGAATCCATTGTAACGAGGGAGAGAGAGGAGGCAATGTGGAATATAAATGCTTTGCCTAAGGGCACACTCGTAATAACTCCAGCGTGGCTAGAACTCCGGACATTTCGCACTTGAAGCGAACGCGCTATCACTGCTTTATCACGACTTCTGGTTTCAATACGCAAGGGAGCTATACGCTGCTGAAAGCGGCCCTGTGTTGCAACGGAATGATTAGTCTAAGGTAATACTCTGTATGATATTCAGTTTTAAAAGTCTTGTAACCTATACGTAGTTTGTTTCTGCCTCGACGAGAAGGACCAATTTCACAATTCGGCTGTCCGATTAGCGCAGTGGTTAGCGCGCTCGTTTCTCACCAATGCAACCTGGGTTCGATCCTTGGACCGGGAAGTATGTGAGATGGTACGATAGTCGCCATATCGGACAGGTAGGTTTTCTCTGGGTTCTCCGGTTTCCTGCCACACGAATGACCACATTTACGCTTTCATCCGCGCCAACGAGAGTGATTAATATAAGTTATTGATAACGTTTTTAATTCATCAACAAATTGCAATATGATGTACAATTATATAAAAAAATTGTGCTAACATTTAACCGAGTGTAGTGCATATTGACATTGAAAATCAAGTTCTCACAAGGCACACAAGTCCACAAGGCAATGCGTTTATTCAGCCGTGAAATGTTTTTTATGTTTAGTATAGACAATCTAACATAGAAACTGCTTACAAATGGAAGTTGTCGATCAAATATTGGTTCCCGCCCAATTTCACCATTATGCTGTATTGGGGTATAATTACGAATTCCTAGGGAATAGGAGCCCTATTCTGAACAGCCTCAATGCATGAGAAATGTTTAATACCCCAAAATGCTTGCACCGTAGCTTACAGGCCACATAAGTGAATTACAATCAAACCTGTATTAAGCTAACTAATGGAATCACAGAAGATGGCTGGTTAGCACAGGTGGTTGCTTAATAGAGGTCAAATGTATAAAGTAAGATATTGGGAATCTGGAAACTGGCTTCTTAATACATGTTGATTGCCTAATGGATTGCCCAGGCCTGGACTGTATATAGCTTTGTAAATACGAAGAGTTTATTCAGCATTAAACAGTTCATAGCAATGTTTACCGTCTCCGTGACCCATTGGTTAAGGCGTCCGCCTACGGAGCGGGAGGTCGAAGGTTCGAATCTCGTCAGGGGTTCGTTCTGATATGGCCGTTTGGTGAGCCGCCAGCTAGTTAAATAATGGTTACCGATTGCCTACCAGCCTGGCGCCTGGCATACAAGCATAGGATTCGGGAAGTACTGATGTTCATAAAAAGAGGTGTCTCATAAGTCAGAAATGACTGGCCCTTTAAATAGGGGTGACACAATAAACAAACACTTTACTACATAATTAGCCTACATAATTAGCATACCTAATTATATAATATAGTGTGAACAGTTTTTTCAGAAGAGCATGGTTTTTTTTAACAGTGTATACAAGTATATATTATAAATACTGTTAAAATGTATTTGAAAAATGCATGTTTTATTTGCAAAGAACACAACGTTTGATAAGTTACAATTATATTTCTTAGACGTGACAGACATTAAGTCGTAAACTGTATGCATAATCGGCCAGTGACAAGTGATTATTATATATATACGTTGTTAAGGCTTGTTTCGCAATCGTTGTAAAATAAATAAAGTTTAAACTAGACAATATAATTCTCCGGAACAACATATAAATATTGTAAATACTCAGTAAAGGAATATGAGCAGAAAGATGGACAATGGAAACTATCAAGCATGTCTTTAATGAAATCATATTTCAAATTAATTTCGCCCACAATATGCATATTCTCTATCTATCAATCACTCACCTTGTTCACCAAGCTACAATGGATAAACGTCTGTGTCCAAATAACCAAATAAAAAAAATTGTTATGGAAAACTATAAATATTATATGTTTTGTTTGGTTTATCCAATGATACACAAGATAATGGTGTTATGCTTGGTTCCATTAGCCGACAAAGACTTGTATGCGCTTGGGTGAATACGTATATACATTTATATGTTCTAGAGTGTGAAAGAAAAGATGACATCCGCTGCTACACAACACATTGACAATAACTACTAAATCACAAAGAATACATGCCTCTGACCTTGCTATCAACCGTATTGCATCCGAAGATGCAAAGTCAGCAAAGGCAGAGCGAAAGAAAAAGAAAGCAGAACACAGAAAAAAAAGAGAGAGAGAGAGAGAGAGAGAGAGAGAGAGAGAGAGAGAGAGAGAGAGAGAGAGAGAGAGAGAGAGTTGATGCCGTAAGATGAAGCAGAAGAGAAACGGTCAAAGCTATCTCGGAACAGAACCATGTTTAATAGAACCAATAATACACTATCTGCAATTGGAAACAAAATGTCCCAGGTAACATATTACTTTCAGATTTCATTGCGTAGCCTAAGTAATATAACTGTTTTGTCAATACTATTTAAATAATACATGCATTCCAAAATAATGATCTAAAGCCAAGTCTTCTTTGTGACATCAATACTAATACGCTAAGTGTAACTGCCACGTACATGTCAACACTTTATGAACTCACGAAGTAAATAACTGATATATCGATAACAAATATAAAATTAAATAATATTATATACTTATAAGATAATACAGGTATTTCGACAATATATCTCATTTAATTGGAGTGTCTCAAGGAAGTGGGATAATCCATTTATAAAGCATAGCATCATTTATTTATTGTCTGCCTTTCTCTGATATAATTATCACTTATAACTTCTGCGCATTACATATAGATAACGTTCTCATGTACATTTACAGGTCTCTTTCAAGACACACATTTGGATAAATCAAGATGATAACAGGTTGTATTTTGCCATCAACGGACGTTGTTGGTCCACTCGGAAGGCACGAGGCACACATCCACACTACTGCATTGCGTAATATATTAATATAAGTCTCTTTTATGAATTTAATGAGGTACCAGAAGTATGAATGTGAGATTGGACGGCCATGTGATAAGTATGGTGACTACATAGCCAGAACGTATTATACCGGAAATGCCAGATCGAGATGCCCATTGGTTGCATCCGGAAGGAATACAGTTTGATTACATACAAAAGCCATGCATACATACTCATTTCTTAAATTTCTTTTGGCAGAAATATGTAATCAATAAGTTTCAATTTGGATTAACGCAAACTAACCAGATATCCTATATTATGTTTCCTTTGTCCCACTACAGTTGGGTCAACAATAGCATTTCTATATTTGCGGATTAACTAGGCCTATCTCATTGACATGTGTTCTATGCATACATGTAGTTTTAGAACACATAGTTTTCACTTCGGTAGTAAAACACTTCACAAACTACAGTATTCTGTACCACTTGCAGCATGGTTTTAGGGGGGGGGGGGGCATGTGTGATCCAATTAGTAATGCTAGTCAATGACATGGTTACCTCAGTCTATAAGCAACACGTAAATCTCGTCCTATTAGATTTCAGTAAGCCTTTCGATAAAGTCAATCACGAGAAAGTACTAGTTTCTATGGCTATGGAGTCAGTGGTAAAACAATATTTAACATTAAGGTGGATTAAGAGTTTACTAGATAATAGACTCCAGTTAGTTGTCCGTAATGGTATCAGTTCAGAAGCCATTCCTGTATCTTCTGGAGTTCCACAGGGATCCGTATTTGGACCCCTCCTATTCCCAGCCTATAAAAACGACCTCACACAGAACATTAGTTCCAAAGTCCGTATCTTTGCAGATGATACTGCAGTCTATCTATCACTGACATCTGCAAATGAGTCGGCCGCATTTCAAAACGGTCTTAAGAGGTTAGAAGTGTGGGAGTTTGAGTGGGACATGGAATTTAACCCCTCCAAATGTCAAGTTATCCACGTCACCAGAAGGAAACATCCTATTCCCAATCGATATAAACTCCATGGAGGCTTACTTGAGTCTGTCACTTCGCCAAATACCGTGACGTGGATATCTCAAATAATCTGTCGCGGGACGCACACAGAAATAGGTCAACAAAGAGAGCTAACCAAACATTAGGGTTTCTATGTAGAAACATCCAGGTCAAATCCGAACCCCTTAAGTTCATGGCTTACAAGACTCTAGTCTAGTGAGACACCAGCTCAAATCCGAATATGGCTCGTCCATATTTGGTTGTCTCATACCCAAACACTGATACACCAAATTGAAGGTGTCTCAACGAATAGCAGCCTGTTGAATAAAGGCTGACTTCTATCGTACATCTAGTGTTACAGTCTGTAACGTACAGACATGCTCAACTCCCTAAAGCTACGCTGACTAGATCTACATCCCCGCGAGGGGTTTGACATTATGGGATGACAAATAGATAAAACTAATATTAAATACAAGTAATTCCTCATTGTACAAACCAGTTACATTATAGCTAATATTTGTTAATTATACAAAGTAATCAATTTTCATGCAATGTGTAATATAAACGTGTTTTACTTTCTTTAATAAAGTACTGAATACCTGTGTCGCAAGAAATTAGTAGATGCATCATGTAAGAAAATATATATGGCAGCGGAGATATTGGGTACTGTTGGGACTGAGAAAATTGGAGATATGTATCATGAAATATGACAAGATGCACTGCATTGGTGATTGCTGATGTAAGGGATATATTGGTAGGACAGGCATTGAAATGGAGGGGGGGGGGGGTAGACAGAACTTGAGACTATGGTAAGGTAGGAAACATGAAAGATGGAAATGGGTTACCAGGATTATTTGCTAGCGACAACGTTAGTAAGAGGATAATGGAATGGAATTGTGGAATTGTGGAATTATGCGATTTAATTGTAAGGCTATGAAATAGTGTTAAAAGAACTAGTATGTGGTCATATCAGAACACTCTTCCAAGCATTAGGAATGGAATCATACGAGCATCTTCCCTACACACAGCGAATCATTTTCTTCTTAATGCCAATCTTGGTACTTGCTCTATAGTTTCTCCTTAACATCTGCAGGATAACAAAGCAGTATCACTATTTAACATCTGCAGGATAACAAAGTATTTTATACTTTTATACCTCGGAAGCCGCTGTACTAATGACCCTTCATCCACACTTTCTGGGTGTTGTGTCTCCCTTAGAAGCCCATATGAATCAAATAACGCATATGTGATAAATTGTTCCTGTTCCTCGTTTTCTATTAGTCCATTTTCATCCAGCCATGCCCATTTTTCTAACTTCCTGGTCCATACAAATGCATTATATATATTTTCTCGACTGTAAAAGAAACTTTATTATAGACAGGTTATGTTAACACACTGTATTTGACTCAAATTAGTTCATGTATTGAAGCTTGCAGACGGTCGTTTGTTCTACCTGGGTACCCGTCTGTGAATGAAATACTGCTCAGAGACCCAGGATCTTCCTCAACCAATAACGGCTGGCGAGTCGCCATATTGCCCTAAGCGGTCAATGAGACTTTAAACCCTGTTTAGTTGGAGAGCTATAATGAGACCCTGCTATATTGTGAGTCCGTTTAGCCGGAGTAGTGTTATGACGTTAGGTAACCTCTGGCGTGATGTGAAGGCCCGTAAGTTAATACCAATCATTTTATCGAATTGTGTTTCCTCTTTTTAACGCAATTTTAAAATCCAACGTCGGCTTCGGCTCCGCTTCTTCCCAATGTCAGTGTTAATTCCACTAACTAATCTGTCTCTTAGCATTACTTCTATATTATCTAGCCGGATGAGAGTGCTATGACGTTGAGTCCGTATAGCCGGATGAGAGTGCTATGACGTTGAGTCCGTATAGCCGGATGAGAGTGCTATGACGTGAATCCGTATAGCCGGATGAGAGTGCTATGACGTTGAGTCCGTATAGCATAACGAAAGTGCTATTACGTTGAGTCCGTATAGCCGGATGATAGTGCTATTACGTTAGTCCGTATAGCCGGATGAGAGTGCTATGATGTTGAGTTCGTATAGCCAGATGAGAGTGCTATTACGTTGAGTCCGTATAGCTGGATGAGAGTGCTATGACGTTGAGTCCGTATAGCCGAATGAAAGTGCTATTACGTTGAGTCCGTATAGCCGGATGATAGTGCTATGACGTGAGTCCGTATAGCCGGTTGAGAGTGCTATGACGTTGAGTCCGTATAGTCGGATGAGAGTGCTATGACGTAGAGTCCGTATAGCCGGATGAGAGTGCTATTACGTTGAGTCCGTATAGCCGGATGAGATTGCTATGACATTGAGTCCGTATAGCCGGATGAGTGTGCTATGACGTTGAGTCCGTATTGCCGGATGAGAGTGCTATGACGTTGAGACCGTATTGCCGGATGAGAGTGCTATGACGTTGAGTCCGTATAGCCGGATGAGAGTGCTATGACGTTGAGTCCGTATAGCCGGATGAGAGTGATATGACGTTGAGTCCGTATAGCCGGATGAGAGTGCTATGACGTTGAGTCCGTATAGCCGGATGAGAGTGTGCTATTACATTGAGTCCGTATAGCCGGATGATAGTGCTATGAACCGAGCCCTTATGCCCGGAGGAGTGATATAATGTGAGCCTGTTTTTGTGCTATTAAAATAATACCAATCAATAAATTCATCATAAATTGTCATTTAGTTTCTGGTAACCTCTGGCGTGATGTGAAAGTCCGTAAGTTAATACCATTCATTAAATCAATGATAAATTATAATGTTGGTACCCTCTGGCGTGATGTGAACGTCCGTATGTTAATACCATTCATTAAATCAATGATAAATTATAATGTTGGTAACCTCTGGCGTGATGTGAAAGTCCGTAAGTTAATACCAATCAGTAAAGCATTGCTAAATTGTAATTTAGGTAACCTCTGGCGTGATGTGAAAGACCGTAATTTAATACCAATCAATAAATCAATCATAAATTGTAATATAGGTAACCTCTGGCGTGATGTGAAGGCCCGTAAGTTAATACCAATCATTTTATCGAATTGTTTTTCCTATTTCTAACGCACTTTTAAAATCCAACATCGGCTTCGGCTCCGGCTCCACCCAATGTCAGTGTTAATTCCACTAACTAATCTGTCTCTTAGCATTACTTCTATATTATCTAGCCGGATGAAAGTGCTATGACGTTGAGTCCGTATAGCCGGATAAGAGTGCTATGACGTGAGTCCGTATAGCCGGATGAGAGTGCTATGACGTTGAGTCCGTATAGCCGGATGAGAGTGCTATGATGTTGAGTCCGTATAGCCGGGTGAGAGTGCTATGACGTTGAGTCCGTATAGCCGGATGAGAGTACTATGATGTTGAGTCCGTATAGCCGGATGAGAGTACTATGATGCAAGTCCGTATAGCCGGATGAGAGTACTATGACGTGAGTCCGTATAGCCGAATGAGAGTGCTATGACGTGAGTCCGTATAGCCGGATGAGAGTGCTATCACATTGAGTCCGTATAGCCGGATGAGAGTGCTATGACGTTGAGTCCGTATAGCCGGATGAGAGTGCTATGACGTTGAGTCCGTATAGCTGGATGAGAGTGTTATGACGTGAGTCCGTATAGCCGGATGAGAGTGCTATGACGTGAGTCCGTATAGCCGGATGAGAGTGCTATGACGTGAGTCCGTATAGCCGGATGAGAGTGCTATGACGTGAGTCCGTATAGCCGGATGAGAGTGCTATGACGTTGAGTCCGTATAGCCGGATGAGAGTGCTATGACATGAGTCCGTATAGCCGGATGGAGTGCTATGACATGAGTCCGTATAGCCGGATGAGAGTGCTATGACTTGAGTCCGTATAGCCGGATGAGAGTGCTATGACGTGAGTCCGTATAGCCGGATGAGAGTGCTATGACGTGAGTCCGTATAGCCGGATGAGAGTGCTATGACGTTGAGTCCGTATAGCCGGATGAGAGTGCTATTACGTTGAGTCCGTATAGCCGGATGAGAGTGCTATGACGTTGAGTCCGTATAGCCGGATGAGAGTGCTATGACGTTGAGTCCGTATAGCCGGATGAGAGTGCTATGACGTTGAGTCCGTATAGCCGGATGAGAGTGCTATGACGTGAGTCCGTATAGCCGGATGAGAGTGCTATGACGTTGAGTCCGTATAGCCGGATGAGAGTGCTATGACGTGAGTCCGTATAGCCGGATGAGAGTGCTATGACGTTGAGTCCGTATAGCCGGATGAGAGTGCTATGACGTTGAGTCCGTATAGCCGGATGAGAGTGCTATGACGTTGAGTCCGTATAGCCGGATGAGAGTGCTATGACGTTGAGTCCGTATAGCCGGATGAGAGTGCTATGACGTTGAGTCCGTATAGCCGGATGAGAGTGCTATGACGTTGAGTCCGTATAGCCGGATGAGAGTGCTATGACGTTGAGTCCGTATAGCCGGATGAGAGTGCTATGACGTTGAGTCCGTATAGCCGGATGAGAGTGCTATGACGTTGAGTCCGTATAGCCGATAAGAGTGCTATGACGTTGAGTCCGTATAGCCGGATGAGAGTACTATGATGCAAGTCCGTATAGCCGGATGAGAGTACTATGACGTGAGTCCGTATAGCCGGATGAGAGTGCTATGACGTTGAGTCCGTATAGCCGGATGAGAGTGCTATGACCTTGAGTCCGTATAGCCGGATGATAGTGCTATGACGTTGAGCCCGTATAGCCGGATGAGAGTGCTATGACGTGAGTCCGTATAGCCGGATGAGAGTGCTATGACGTGAGTCCGTATAGCCGGATGAGAGTGCTATGACGTGAGTCCGTATAGCCGGATGAGAGTGCTATGACGTTGAGTCCGTATAGCCGGATGAGAGTGCTATGACATTGAGTCCGCTTAGCCGGATGAGAGTGCTATGACGTGAATCCGTATAGCCGGATGAGAGTGCCATGATGTTGAGTCTGTATAGCCAGATGAGAGTGCTATGACGTTGAGTCCGTATAGCCGAATGTGAGTACTATGACGTGAGTCCGTATAGCCGGATGAGAGTGTTATTACGTTGAGTCCGTATAGCAGGATGAGAGTGCTATGACGTTGAGTCCGTATAGCCGAATGAGAGTGCTATAACGTGAGTCCGTATAGCCGGATGAGAGTGCTATTACATTGAGTCCGTATAGCCAGATGAGAGTACTATTACGTTGAGTCCGTATAGCCGCATGAGAGTGCTATGACGTTGAGTCCGTATAGCCGGATGAGAGTGATATGTCGTTAGTCCGTATAGCCGAATGAGAGTGCTATTACGTTGAGTCCGTATAGCCGGATGAGAGTGCTATGACGTGAATCCGTATAGCCGGATGTGAGTGCCATGACGTTGAGTCCGTATAGCCGGATGAGTGTGCTATGACGTGAGTCCGTATAGCCGGATGAGAGTGCTATTACGTTGAGTCCGTATAGCCGGATGAGAGTGCTATGACATTGAGTCCGTATAGCCGGATGATAGTGCTATGACGTGATTCCGTATATCCGGATGAGTGTGCTATGACGTGAGACCGTATAGCCAGATGAGAGTGCTATGACGTTGAGTCCGTATAGCCGGATGAGAGTGCGTTTACGTTGAGTCCGTATAGCCGGATGAGAATGGTATGACGTTAAGTCCGTATAGCAGGATGAGGGTGCTATGACGTTGAGTCCGTATAGCAGGATGAGAGTGCTATGACGTGAGTTCGTATAGCCGGATGAGAGTGTTATTACGTTGAGTCCGTATAGCAGGATGAGAGTACTATGACGTTGAGTCCGTATAGCCGAATGAGAGAGCGATTACGTTGAGTCCGTATAGCCGGATGAGAATGGTATGACGTTAAGTCCGTATAGCCGGATGAGAGTGTTATGACGCTGAGTCCGTATAGCCAGATGAGAGTGCTATGACGTTGAGTCCGTATAGCCGGATGAGAGTGATATGTCGTTAGTCCGTATAGCCGTATGAGAGTGCTATTACGTTGAGTCCGTATTGCCGGATGAGAGTGCTAGGAAGTTGAGTCCGTATAGCCGGATGAGAGTGCTATTACATTGAGTCCGTATAGCCAGATGAGAGTACTATTACGTTGAGTCCGTATAGCCGCATGAGAGTGATATGACGTTGAGTCCGTAGAGCCTTATCAGAGTGCTATTACGTTGAGTCCGTATAGCCGGATGAGAGTGCTATGACGTGAATCCGTATAGCCGGATGAGAGTGCCATGACGTTGAGTCCGTATAGCCGAATGAGAGTGCTATGCCGTGAGTCCGTATAGCTGGATGAGAGTGCTATTACGTTGAGTCCGTATAGCCGGATGAGAGTGCGATTACGTTGAGTCCGTATAGCCGGATGAGAGTGCTATGACGTTGAGTCCGTATAGCCGAATGAGAGTACTATGACGTGAGTCCGTATAGCCGGATGAGAGTGTTATTACGTTGAGTCCGTATAGCAGGATGAGAGTGCTATGACGTGAGTCCGTATAGCCGGATGAGAGTGTTATTACGTTGAGTCCGTATAGCAGGATGAGAGTGCTATGACGTTGAGTCCGTATAGCCGGATGAGAGTGCTATGACATTGAATCCGTATAGCCGGATGAGAGTGCTATGACGTTGAGTCCGTATAGCCGAATGTGAGTACTATGACGTGAGTCCTTATAGCCGGATGAGAGTGTTATTACGTTGAGTCCGTATAGCAGGATGAGAGTGCTATGACGTTGAGTCCGTATAGCCGAATGAGTGTGCTATTACGTGAGTCTGTATAGCCGGATGAGAGTGCTATTATATTGAGTCCGTATAGCCAGATGAGAGTGCTATGACGTGAATCCGTATAGCCGGATGAGAGTGCCACGACGTTGAGTCCGTATAGCCGGATGAGAGTACTATTACGTTGAGTCCGTATAGCCGCATGAGAGTGATATGACGTTGAGTCCGTATAGCCGGATGAGAGTGATATGTCGTTAGTCCGTATAGCCGGATGAGAGTGCTATTACGTTGAGTCCGTATAGCCGGATGAGAGTGCTATGACGTGAATCCGTATAGCCGGATGAGAGTGCCATGACGTTGAGTCCGTATAGCCGAATGAGAGTGCTATGCCGTGAGTCCGTATAGCTGGATGAGAGTGCTATTACGTTGAGTCCGTATAGCCGGATGAGAGTGCTATGACGTTGAGTCCGTATATCCGGATTAGAGTGCTATGATGTGAGTCCATATAGCCGGATGAGAGTGCTATGACGTTGAGTCCGTATAGCCGGATGAGAGTGATATGTCGTTAGTCCGTATAGCCGTATGAGAGTGCTATTACGTTGAGTCCGTATTGCCGGATGAGAGTGCTAGGAAGTTGAGTCCGTATAGCCGGATGAGAGTGCTATTACATTGAGTCCGTATAGCCAGATGAGAGTACTATTACGTTGAGTCCGTATAGCCGCATGAGAGTGATATGACGTTAGTCCGTATAGCCGGATGAGAGTGCTATTACGTTGAGTCCGTATAGCCGGATGAGAGTGCTATGACGTGAATCCGTATAGCCGGATGAGAGTGCCATGACGTTGAGTCCGTATAGCCGAATGAGAGTGCTATGCCGTGAGTCCGTATAGCTGGATGAGAGTGCTATTACGTTGAGTCCGTATAGCCGGATGAGAGTGCGATTACGTTGAGTCCGTATAGCCGGATGAGAGTGCTATGACGTTGAGTCCGTATAGCCGAATGAGAGTACTATGACGTGAGTCCGTATAGCCGGATGAGAGTGTTATTACGTTGAGTCCGTATAGCAGGATGAGAGTGCTATGACGTGAGTCCGTATAGCCGGATGAGAGTGCTATGACATTGAGTCCGTATAGCCGGATGAGAGTGCTATGACGTTGAGTCCGTATAGCCGAATGTGAGTACTATGACGTGAGTCCTTATAGCCGGATGAGAGTGTTATTACGTTTAGTCCGTATAGCAGGATGAGAGTGCTATGACGTTGAGTCCGTATAGCCGAATGAGTGTGCTATTACGTGAGTCTGTATAGCCGGATGAGAGTGCTATTACATTGAGTCCGTATAGCCAGATGAGAGTGCTATGACGTTGAGTCCGTATAGCCGGATGAGAGTGATATGTCGTGAGTCCGTATAGCCGGATGAGAGTGCTATTACGTTAAGTCCGTATAGCCGGATGAGAGTGCTATGACGTGAATCCGTATAGCCGGATGAGAGTGCCATGACGTTGAGTCCGTATAGCCGGATGAGAGTGCTATTACATTGAGTCCGTATAGCCGGATGAGAGTGCTATTACGTTGAGTCCGTATAGCCGGATGAGAGTGCTATGACGTTGAGTCCGTATAGCCGGATGAGAGTGCTATGACGTTGAGTCCGTATAGCCGGATGAGAGTGCTATTACGTTGAGTCCGTATAGCCGGATGAGAGTGCTATGACGTGAGTCCGTATAGCCGGATGAGAGTGCTATGACGTTGAGTCCGTATAGCCGGATGAGAGTGCTATGACGTGAGTCCGTATAGCCGGATGAGAGTGCTATTACGTTGAGTCCGTATAGCCGGATGAGAGTGCTATTACGTTGAGTCCGTATAGCCGCATGAGAGTGATATGACGTTAGTCCGTATAGCCGGATGAGAGTGCTATTACGTTGAGTCCGTATAGCCGGATGAGAGTGCTATGACGTGAATCCGTATAGCCGGATGAGAGTGCCATGACGTTGAGTCCGTATAGCCGAATGAGAGTGCTATGCCGTGAGTCCGTATAGCTGGATGAGAGTGCTATTACGTTGAGTCCGTATAGCCGGATGAGAGTGCGATTACGTTGAGTCCGTATAGCCGGATGAGAGTGCTATGACGTTGAGTCCGTATAGCCGAATGAGAGTACTATGACGTGAGTCCGTATAGCCGGATGAGAGTGTTATTACGTTGAGTCCGTATAGCAGGATGAGAGTGCTATGACGTGAGTCCGTATAGCCGGATGAGAGTGCTATGACATTGAGTCCGTATAGCCGGATGAGAGTGCTATGACGTTGAGTCCGTATAGCCGAATGTGAGTACTATGACGTGAGTCCTTATAGCCGGATGAGAGTGTTATTACGTTTAGTCCGTATAGCAGGATGAGAGTGCTATGACGTTGAGTCCGTATAGCCGAATGAGTGTGCTATTACGTGAGTCTGTATAGCCGGATGAGAGTGCTATTACATTGAGTCCGTATAGCCAGATGAGAGTGCTATGACGTTGAGTCCGTATAGCCGGATGAGAGTGATATGTCGTGAGTCCGTATAGCCGGATGAGAGTGCTATTACGTTAAGTCCGTATAGCCGGATGAGAGTGCTATGACGTGAATCCGTATAGCCGGATGAGAGTGCCATGACGTTGAGTCCGTATAGCCGCATGAGAGTGATATGACGTTGAGTCCGTATAGCCGGATGAGAGTGATATGTCGTTAGTCCGTATAGCCGGATGAGAGTGCTATTACGTTGAGTCCGTATAGCCGGATGAGAGTGCTATGACGTGAATCCGTATAGCCGGATGAGAGTGCCATGACGTTGAGTCCGTATAGCCGAATGAGAGTGCTATGCCGTGAGTCCGTATAGCTGGATGAGAGTGCTATTACGTTGAGTCCGTATAGCCGGATGAGAGTGCGATTACGTTGAGTCCGTATAGCCGGATGAGAGTGCTATGACGTTGAGTCCGTATAGCCGAATGAGAGTACTATGACGTGAGTCCGTATAGCCGGATGAGAGTGTTATTACGTTGAGTCCGTATAGCAGGATGAGAGTGCTATGACGTGAGTCCGTATAGCCGGATGAGAGTGTTATTACGTTGAGTCCGTATAGCAGGATGAGAGTGCTATGACGTTGAGTCCGTATAGCCGGATGAGAGTGCTATGACATTGAATCCGTATAGCCGGATGAGAGTGCTATGACGTTGAGTCCGTATAGCCGAATGTGAGTACTATGACGTGAGTCCTTATAGCCGGATGAGAGTGTTATTACGTTGAGTCCGTATAGCAGGATGAGAGTGCTATGACGTTGAGTCCGTATAGCCGAATGAGTGTGCTATTACGTGAGTCTGTATAGCCGGATGAGAGTGCTATTACATTGAGTCCGTATAGCCAGATGAGAGTGCTATGACGTTGAGTCCGTATAGCCGGATGAGAGTGATATGTCGTGAGTCCGTATAGCCGGATGAGAGTGCTATTACGTTAAGTCCGTATAGCCGGATGAGAGTGCTATGACGTGAATCCGTATAGCCGGATGAGAGTGCCATGACGTTGAGTCCGTATAGCCGGAAGAGTGTGCTATGACGTGAGTCCGTATAGGTGAATGAGAGTGCTATGCCGTGAGTCCGTATAGCCGGATGAGAGTTCTATGACGTTGAGTCCGTATAGCCGGATGAGAGTGCTATGACATTGAGTCCGTATAGCCGGATGATAGTGCTATGACGTGAGTCCGTATATCCGGATGATTGTGCTATGACGTGAGTCCGTATAGCCAGATGAGAGTGCTATGACGTTGAGTCCGTATAGCCGGATGAGAGTGCGATTACGTTGAGTCCGTATAGCCGGATGAGAGTGCCTTTACGTTGAGTCCGTATAGCCGGATGAGAATGGTATGACGTTAATTCCGTATAGCCGGATGAGGGTGCTATGACGTTGAGTCCGTATAGCAGGATGAGAGTGCTATGACGTGAGTCCGTATAGCCGGATGAGAGTGTTATTACGTTGAGTCCGTATAACAGGATGAGAGCACTATGACGTTGAGTCCGTATAGCCGAATGAGAGTGCTATGCCGTGAGTCCGAATTGCCGGATGATAGTGCTATGACGTGAGTCCGTATATCCGGATGATTGTGCAATGACGTGAGTCCGTATAGCCAGATGAGAGTGCTATGACGTTGAGTCCGTATAGCCGGATGAGAGTGCGATTACGTTGAGTCCGTATAGCCGGATGAGAGTGCGATTACGTTGAGTCCGTATAGCCGGATGAGAATGGTATGACGTTAAGTCCGTATAGCCGGATGAGGGTGCTATGACGTTGAGTCCGTATAGCCGGATGAGAGTGCTATTACGTTGAGTCCGTATAGCCGGATGAGAGTGCTATGACGTGAATCCGTACAGCCGGATGAGAGTGCCATGACGTTGAGTCTGTATAGCCGGATGAGTGTGATATGATGTGAGTCCGTATAGCCGAATGAGAGTGCTATGCCGTGAGTCCGTATAGCTGGATGATAGTGCTATTACGTTGAGTCCGTATAGCCGGATGAGAGTGCGATTACGTTGAGTCCGTATAGCCGGATGAGAGTACTATGACGTGAGTCCGTATAGCCGGATGAGAGTGTTATTACGTTGAGTCCGTATAGCAGGATGAGAGTGCTATGACGTGAGTCCGTATAGCCGGATGAGAGTGTTATTACGTTGAGTCCGTATAGCAGGATGAGAGTGCTATGACGTTGAGTCCGTATAGCCGGATGAGAGTGCTATGACATTGAGTCCGTATAGCCGGATGAGAGTGCTATGACGTTGAGTCCATATAGCCGAATGTGAGTACTATGACGTGAGTCCGTATAGCAGGATGAGAGTGCTATGACGTTGAGTCCGTATAGCTGAATGAGTGTGCTATTACTTGAGTCCGTATAGCCGGATGAGAGTGCTATTACATTGAGTCCGTATAGCCAGATGAGAGTGCTATGACGTAGAGTCCGTATAGCCGGATGAGAGTGATATGTCGTGAGTCCGTATAGCCGGATGAGAGTGCTATTACGTTGAGTCCGTATAGCCGGATGAGAGTGCTATGACGTGAATCCGTATAGCCGGATGAGAGTGTTATTACGTTGAGTCCGTATAGCAGGATGAGAGTGCTATGACGTGAGTCCGTATAGCCGGATGAGAGTGTTATTACGTTGAGTCCGTATAGCAGGATGAGAGTGCTATGACGTTGAGTCCGTATAGCCGGATGAGAGTGCTATGACATTGAATCCGTATAGCCGGATGAGAGTGCTATGACGTTGAGTCCGTATAGCCGAATGTGAGTACTATGACGTGAGTCCTTATAGCCGGATGAGAGTGTTATTACGTTGAGTCCGTATAGCAGGATGAGAGTGCTATGACGTTGAGTCCGTATAGCCGAATGAGTGTGCTATTACGTGAGTCTGTATAGCCGGATGAGAGTGCTATTACATTGAGTCCGTATAGCCAGATGAGAGTGCTATGACGTTGAGTCCGTATAGCCGGATGAGAGTGATATGTCGTGAGTCCGTATAGCCGGATGAGAGTGCTATTACGTTAAGTCCGTATAGCCGGATGAGAGTGCTATGACGTGAATCCGTATAGCCGGATGAGAGTGCCATGACGTTGAGTCCGTATAGCCGGAAGAGTGTGCTATGACGTGAGTCCGTATAGGTGAATGAGAGTGCTATGCCGTGAGTCCGTATAGCCGGATGAGAGTTCTATGACGTTGAGTCCGTATAGCCGGATGAGAGTGCTATGACATTGAGTCCGTATAGCCGGATGATAGTGCTATGACGTGAGTCCGTATATCCGGATGATTGTGCTATGACGTGAGTCCGTATAGCCAGATGAGAGTGCTATGACGTTGAGTCCGTATAGCCGGATGAGAGTGCGATTACGTTGAGTCCGTATAGCCGGATGAGAGTGCCTTTACGTTGAGTCCGTATAGCCGGATGAGAATGGTATGACGTTAATTCCGTATAGCCGGATGAGGGTGCTATGACGTTGAGTCCGTATAGCAGGATGAGAGTGCTATGACGTGAGTCCGTATAGCCGGATGAGAGTGTTATTACGTTGAGTCCGTATAACAGGATGAGAGCACTATGACGTTGAGTCCGTATAGCCGAATGAGAGTGCTATGCCGTGAGTCCGAATTGCCGGATGATAGTGCTATGACGTGAGTCCGTATATCCGGATGATTGTGCAATGACGTGAGTCCGTATAGCCAGATGAGAGTGCTATGACGTTGAGTCCGTATAGCCGGATGAGAGTGCGATTACGTTGAGTCCGTATAGCCGGATGAGAGTGCGATTACGTTGAGTCCGTATAGCCGGATGAGAATGGTATGACGTTAAGTCCGTATAGCCGGATGAGGGTGCTATGACGTTGAGTCCGTATAGCCGGATGAGAGTGCTATTACGTTGAGTCCGTATAGCCGGATGAGAGTGCTATGACGTGAATCCGTACAGCCGGATGAGAGTGCCATGACGTTGAGTCTGTATAGCCGGATGAGTGTGATATGATGTGAGTCCGTATAGCCGAATGAGAGTGCTATGCCGTGAGTCCGTATAGCTGGATGATAGTGCTATTACGTTGAGTCCGTATAGCCGGATGAGAGTGCGATTACGTTGAGTCCGTATAGCCGGATGAGAGTACTATGACGTGAGTCCGTATAGCCGGATGAGAGTGTTATTACGTTGAGTCCGTATAGCAGGATGAGAGTGCTATGACGTGAGTCCGTATAGCCGGATGAGAGTGTTATTACGTTGAGTCCGTATAGCAGGATGAGAGTGCTATGACGTTGAGTCCGTATAGCCGGATGAGAGTGCTATGACATTGAGTCCGTATAGCCGGATGAGAGTGCTATGACGTTGAGTCCATATAGCCGAATGTGAGTACTATGACGTGAGTCCGTATAGCAGGATGAGAGTGCTATGACGTTGAGTCCGTATAGCTGATGAGTGTGCTATTACTGAGTCCGTATAGCCGGATGAGAGTGCTATTACTTGAGTCCGTATAGCCGATGAGAGTGCTATGACGTGAGTCCGTATAGCCGGATGAGAGTGCTATGACGTGAGTCCGTATAGCCGGATGAGAGTGCTATTACTTGAGTCCGTATAGCCGGATGAGAGTGCTATGACGTGATCCGTATAGCCGGATGAGAGTGCATACGTTGAGTCCGTATAGCCGGATGAGAGTGCTATGACGTGAGTCCGTATAGCCGGTGAGAGTGCTATACGTGAGTCCGTATAGCCGGATGAGTGCTATACTACCGTTACGATAAGCATCTGAGTCCGTTAGCCGGATGAGAGTGCTATGACGTGAGTCCGATAGCCGATGGATGTCGAGCATCAGTCCGAACCGAGAGAGTATACGTGAGTCCGATAGCCGGATGAGAGTGTATACTGAGTCCGTATAGGGATGAGAGTGCTATGACGTGAGTCCGTATAGCCGGATGAGAGTGCTATACGTGAGTCCGTATAGCCGGATGAGAGTGCTATACGTTGAGTCCGTATAGCCGGATGAGAGTGCTATACGTGAGTCCTATAGCCGATGAGTCCGATAGCCATGGATTATACTATCCTAAGCCTGGATATACGTGAGTCCGTATAGCATGAAGTGCTATACTGATCCTATAGCATGAGAGTGTATACTGAGTCCGTATAGCCGATGAGAGTGCTATACGTTGAGTCCGTATAGCCGGATGAGAGTGCTATGACGTGAGTCCGTATAGCCGGATGAGAGTGCTATACTTGAGTCCGTATAGCCGGATGAGAGTGCTATGACGTGAGTCCGTATAGCCGGATGAGAGTGCTATGACGTGAGTCCGTATAGCCGGATGAGAGTGCTATGACGTTGAGTCCGTATAGCCGGATGAGAGTGCTATGACGTGAGTCCGTATAGCCGGATGAGAGTGCTATGACGTTGAGTCCGTATAGCCGAATGAGTGTGCTATTACGTGAGTCCGTATAGCCGGATGAGAGTGCTATTACATTGAGTCCGTATAGCCAGATGAGAGTGCTATGACGTTGAGTCCGTATAGCCGGATGAGAGTGATATGTCGTGAGTCCGTATAGCCGGATGAGAGTGCTATTACGTTGAGTCCGTATAGCCGGATGAGAGTGCTATGACGTGAATCCGTATAGCCGGATGAGAGTGCCATGACGTTGAGTCCGTATAGCCGGATGAGTGTGCTATGACGTGAGTCCGTATAGCCGAATGAGAGTGCTATGCCGTGAGTCCGTATAGCCGGATGAGAGTGCTATTACGTTGAGTCCGTATAGCCGGATGAGAGTGCTATGACGTGAGTCCGTATAGCCGGATGATAGTGCTATGACGTGAGTCCGTATAGCCGGATGAGAGTGCTATGACGTTGAGTCCGTATAGCCGGATGAGAGTGCGATTACGTTGAGTCCGTATAGCCGGATGAGAGTGCCTTTACGTTGAGTCCGTATAGCCGGATGAGAGTGGTATGACGTTGAGTCCGTATAGCCGGATGAGGGTGCTATGACGTTGAGTCCGTATAGCCGGATGAGAGTGCTATGACGTGAGTCCGTATAGCCGGATGAGAGTGCTATGACTTGAGTCCGTATAGCCGGATGAGAGTGCTATGACGTGAGTCCGTATAGCCGGATGAGAGTGCTATGACGTGAGTCCGTATAGCCGGATGAGAGTGCTATGACGTGAGTCCGTATAGCCGGATGAGAGTGCTATTACGTGAGTCCGTATAGCCGGATGAGATGTATGACGTTATCCGTATAGCCGATGAGGTGCTATGACGTTGAGTCCGTATAGCAGGATGAGAGTGCTATGACGTGAGTCCGTATAGCCGGATGAGAGTGCTATGACATTGAGTCCGTATAGCCGGATGAGAGTGCTATGACGTGAGTCCATATAGCCGAATGTGAGTACTATGACGTGAGTCCGTATAGCAGGATGAGAGTGCTATGACGTTGAGTCCGTATAGCTGAATGAGTGTGCTATTACGTGAGTCCGTATAGCCGGATGAGAGTGCTATTACATTGAGTCCGTATAGCCAGATGAGAGTGCTATGACGTAGAGTCCGTATAGCCGGATGAGAGTGATATGTCTTGAGTCCGTATAGCCGGATGAGAGTGCTATTACATTGAGTCCGTATAGCCGGATGAGAGTGCTATGACGTTAAGTCCGTATAGCCGGATGAGAGTGCTATGACGTGAGTCAGTATAGCCGGATGAGAGTGTTATTACGTTGAGTCCGTATAGCAGGATGAGAGTGCGATTACGTTGAGTCCGTATAGCCGGATGAGAGTGCGATTACGTTGAGTCCGTATAGCCGGATGAGAATGGTATGACGTTAAGTCCGTATAGCCGGATGAGGGTGCTATGACGTTGAGTCCGTATAGCCGGATGAGAGTGCTATGACGTTGAGTCCGTATAGCCGAATGTGAGTACTATGACGTGAGTCCGTATAGCCGGATGAGAGTGTTATTACGTTGAGTCCGTATAGCAGGATGAGAGTGCTATGACGTTGAGTCCGTATAGCCGAATGAGAGTGCTATAACATGAGTCCGTATAGCCGGATGAGAGTGATATGTCGTGAGTCCGTATAGCCGGATGAGAGTGCTATGACGTTGAGTCCGTATAGCCGGATGAGAGTGATATGTCGTGAGTCCGTATAGCCGGATGAGAGTGCTATTACGTTGAGTCCGTACAACCGGATGAGAGTGCTATGACGTGAATCCGTATAGCCGGATGAGAGTGTCATGACGTTGAGTCCGTATAGCCGAATGAGAGTGCTATGCCGTGAGTCCGTTTTGCCGGATGAGAGTGCTATGACGTTGAGTCCGTATAGCCGAATGAGTGTGCTATTACGTGAGTCTGTATAGCCGGATGAGAGTGCTATTACATTGAGTCCGTATAGCCAGATGAGAGTGCTATGACGTTGAGTCCGTATAGCCGGATGAGAGTGATATGTCGTGAGTCCGTATAGCCGGATGAGAGTGTTATTACGTTAAGTCCGTATAGCCGGATTAGAGTGCTATGACGTGAATCCGTATAGCCGGATGAGAGTGCCATGACGTTGAGTCCGTATAGCCGGATGAGTGTGCTATGACGTGAGTCCGTATAGGTGAATGAGAGTGCTATGCCGTGAGTCCGTATAGCCGGATGAGAGTTCTATGACGTTGAGTCCGTATAGCCGGATGAGAGTGCTATGACATTGAGTCCGTATAGCCGGATGATAGTGCTATGACGTGAGTCCGTATATCCGGATGATTGTGCTATGACGTGAGTCCGTATAGCCAGATGAGAGTGCTATGACGTTGAGTCCGTATAGCCGGATGAGAGTGCGATTACGTTGAGTCCGTATAGCCGGATGAGAGTGCCTTTACGTTGAGTCCGTATAGCCGGATGAGAATGGTATGACGTTAATTCCGTATAGCCGGATGAGGGTGCTATGACGTTGAGTCCGTATAGCAGGATGAGAGTGCTATGACGTGAGTCCGTATAGCCGGATGAGAGTGCTATGACATTGAGTCCGTATATCCGGATGATTGTGCTATGACGTGAGTCCGTATAGCCAGATGAGAGTGCTATGACGTTGAGTCCGTATAGCCGGATGAGAGTGCGATTACGTTGAGTCCGTATAGCCGGATGAGAGTGCCTTTACGTTGAGTCCGTATAGCCGGATGAGAATGGTATGACGTTAATTCCGTATAGCCGGATGAGGGTGCTATGACGTTGAGTCCGTATAGCAGGATGAGAGTGCTATGACGTGAGTCCGTATAGCCGGATGAGAGTGCTATGACATTGAGTCCGTATAGCCGGATGAGAGTGCTATGACGTTGAGTCCATATAGCCGAATGTGAGTACTATGACGTGAGTCCGTATAGCAGGATGAGAGTGCTATGACGTTGAGTCCGTATAGCTGAATGAGTGTGCTATTACGTGAGTCCGTATAGCCGGATGAGAGTGCTATTACATTGAGTCCGTATAGCCAGATGAGAGTGCTATGACGTAGAGTCCGTATAGCCGGATGAGAGTGATATGTCTTGAGTCCGTATAGCCGGATGAGAGTGCTATTACATTGAGTCCGTATAGCCGGATGAGAGTGCTATGACGTGAATCCGTATAGCCGGATGAGAGTGCTATGACGTTGAGTCCGTATAGCCGGATGAGAGTGCTATGACGTGAGTCCGTATAGCCGGATGAGAGTGCTATTACGTTGAGTCCGTATAGCCGGATGAGAGTGCTATGACATTGAGTCCGTATAGCCGGATGAGAGTGCTATGACGTGAGTCCGTATAGCCGGATGAGAGTGCTATGACGTGAGTCCGTATAGCCGGATGAGAGTGCTATGACGTTGAGTCCGTATAGCCGGATGAGAGTGCTATGACGTTGAGTCCGTATAGCCGGATGAGAGTGCTATGACGTTGAGTCCGTATAGCCGGATGAGAGTGCTATGACGTTGAGTCCGTATAGCCGGATGAGAGTGCTATGACGTGAGTCCGTATAGCCGGATGAGAGTGCTATTACGTTGAGTCCGTATAGCCGGATGAGAGTGCTATGACGTTGAGTCCGTATAGCCGGATGAGAGTGCTATGACGTTGAGTCCGTATAGCCGGATGAGAGTGCTATGACGTTGAGTCCGTATAGCCGGATGAGAGTGCTATGACGTGAGTCCGTATAGCCGGATGAGAGTGCTATGACGTTGAGTCCGTATAGCCGGATGAGAGTGCTATGACGTTAGTCCGTATAGCCGGATGAGAGTGCTATGACGTTGAGTCCGTATAGCCGGATGAGAGTGCTATGACGTTGAGTCCGTATAGCCGGATGAGAGTGCTATGACTTGAGTCCGTATAGCCGGATGAGAGTACTATGACGTTGAGTCCGTATAGCCGGATGAGAGTGCTATGACGTTGAGTCCGTATAGCCGGATGAGAGTGATATGACGTTAGTCCGTATAGCCGGATGAGAGTGCTATGACGTTGAGTCCGTATAGCCGGATGAGAGTGATATGTCGTGAGTCCGTATAGCCGGATGAGAGTGCTATTACGTTGAGTCCGTATAGCCGGATGAGAGTGCTATGACGTGAATCCGTATAGCCGGATGAGAGTGCCATGACGTTGAGTCCGTATAGCCGGATGAGTGTGCTATGACGTGAGTCCGTATAGCCGAATGAGAGTGCTATGCCGTGAGTCCGTATAGCCGGATGAGAGTGCTATGACGTGAGTCCGTATAGCCGGATGAGAGTGCTATGACGTGAGTCCGTATAGCCAGATGAGAGTGCTATGACGTTGAGTCCGTATAGCCGGATGAGAGTGCTATGACGTTGAGTCCGTATAGCCGGATGAGAGTGCTATTACGTTGAGTCCGTATAGCCGGATGAGAATGGTATGACGTTAAGTCCGTATAGCCGGATGAGGGTGCTATGACGTTGAGTCCGTATAGCAGGATGAGAGTGCTATGACGTGAGTCCGTATAGCCGGATGAGAGTGCTATGACATTGAGTCCGTATATCCGGATGATTGTGCTATGACGTGAGTCCGTATAGCCAGATGAGAGTGCTATGACGTTGAGTCCGTATAGCCGGATGAGAGTGCGATTACGTTGAGTCCGTATAGCCGGATGAGAGTGCCTTTACGTTGAGTCCGTATAGCCGGATGAGAATGGTATGACGTTAATTCCGTATAGCCGGATGAGGGTGCTATGACGTTGAGTCCGTATAGCAGGATGAGAGTGCTATGACGTGAGTCCGTATAGCCGGATGAGAGTGCTATGACATTGAGTCCGTATAGCCGGATGAGAGTGCTATGACGTTGAGTCCATATAGCCGAATGTGAGTACTATGACGTGAGTCCGTATAGCAGGATGAGAGTGCTATGACGTTGAGTCCGTATAGCTGAATGAGTGTGCTATTACGTGAGTCCGTATAGCCGGATGAGAGTGCTATTACATTGAGTCCGTATAGCCAGATGAGAGTGCTATGACGTAGAGTCCGTATAGCCGGATGAGAGTGATATGTCTTGAGTCCGTATAGCCGGATGAGAGTGCTATTACATTGAGTCCGTATAGCCGGATGAGAGTGCTATGACGTGAATCCGTATAGCCGGATGAGAGTGCCATGACGTTGAGTCCGTATAGCCGGATGAGTGTGCTATGACGTGAGTCCGTATAGCAGGATGAGAGTGCTATTACGTTGAGTCCGTATAGCCGGATGAGAGTGCTATGACATTGAGTCCGTATAGCCGGATGATAGTGCTATGACGTGAGTCCGTATATCCGGATGAGTGTGCTATGACGTGAGTCCGCATAGCCGGATGAGATTGCGTTACGTTGAGTCCGTATAGCCGGATGAGAATGGTATGACGTTAAGTCCGTATAGCCGGATGAGAGTGCTATGACGTGAGTCCGTATTGCCGGATGAGAGTGTTATTACGTTGAGTCCGTATAGCAGGATGAGAGTGCGATTACGTTGAGTCCGTATAGCCGGATGAGAGTGCGATTACGTTGAGTCCGTATAGCCGGATGAGAATGGTATGACGTTAAGTCCGTATAGCCGGATGAGGGTGCTATGACGTTGAGTCCGTATAGCCGGATGAGAGTGCTATGACGTTGAGTCCGTATAGCCGAATGTGAGTACTATGACGTGAGTCCGTATAGCCGGATGAGAGTGTTATTACGTTGAGTCCGTATAGCAGGATGAGAGTGCTATGACGTTGAGTCCGTATAGCCGAATGAGAGTGCTATAACATGAGTCCGTATAGCCGGATGAGAGTGCTATGACGTTGAGTCCGTATAGCCGGATGAGAGTGATATGACGTTGAGTCCAAATAGCCGGGTGAGAGTGCTGTGACGTGAGTCCGTATAGCATGAAGAGAATACTATGACGTTTAGTCCGTTTAGCCGGATGAGAGTACTATGACGTTGAGTCCGTATAGCCGGATGAGTGTGATATGACGTTAGTCCGTATAGCCGGATGAGAGTGCTATGACGTTGAGTCCGTATAGCCGGATGAGAGTGATATGTCGTGAGTCCGTATAGCCGGATGAGAGTGCTATTACGTTGAGTCCGTACAACCGGATGAGAGTGCTATGACGTGAATCCGTATAGCCGGATGAGAGTGCCATGACGTTGAGTCCGTATAGCCGGATGAGTGTGCTATGACGTGAGTCCGTATAGCCGAATGAGAGTACCATGCCGTGAGTCCGTTTAGCCGGATGAGAGTGCTATGACGTGAGTTCGTATAGCCGGATGAGAGTGCTATGACGTGAGTCCGTACAGCCGGATGAGAGTGCTATGACGTGAGTCCGTATATCCGGATGAGTGTGCTATGACGTGAGTCCGTATAGCCAGATGAGAGTGCTATGACGTTGAGTCCGTATAGCCGGATGAGAATGGTATGACGTTAAGTCCGTATTGCCGGATGAGGGTGCTATTACGTTGAGTCCGTATAGCGTGATGAGAGTGATATTATGTTGAGTCCGTATAGCCGGATGAGAGTGCTATGACGTTGAGTCCGTATAGCCGAATGTGAGTACAATGACGTGAGTACGTATAGCCGAATGTGAGTACTATGACGTGAGTACGTATAGCCGAATGTGAGTATTATGACGTGAGTACGTATAGCCGGATGAGAGTGCTATGACGTTGAGTCCGTATAGCCGGATGATAGTGCTATTACGTTGAGTCTGTATAGCCGGATGAGAGTGTTATGACATTGAGTCCGTTTAGCCGGATGTGAGTGCTATGACGTGAGTCCGTATAGCCGGAAGAGAGTACTATGACGTTGAGTCCGTTTAGCCGGATGAGAGTGCTATGACGTGGGTCCGTATAGCCGGATGAGAGTGCTATGACGTTGAGTCCGTATAGCCGGATGAGAGTGCTATGACGCTGAGTCCGTATAGCCGGATGAGAGTGCTATGACGTTGAGTCCGTATAGCCGGATGAGAGTGCTATGACGTGAGTCCGTATAGCCGGATGAGAGTGCTATGACGTGAGTCCGTATAGCCGGATGAGAGTGCTATGACGTTGAGTCCGTATAGCCGGATGAGAGTGCTATGACGTGAGTCCGTATAGCCGGATGAGAGTGCTATGACGTGAGTCCGTATAGCCGGATGAGAGTGCTATGACGTGAGTCCGTATACCGATAGAGTCTATACTGAGTCGTATACCGGATAAGTGCTAACGTTGAGTCCGTATAGCCGGATGAGAGTGCTATGACGTGAGTCCGTATAGCCGGATGAGAGTGCTATCGTGAGTCCGTATAGCCGGATGAGAGTGCTATTACGTTGAGTCCGTATAGCCGGATGAGAGTGCTATGACGTTGAGTCCGTATAGCCGGATGAGAGTGCTATGACGTTGAGTCCGTATAGCCGGATGAGAGTGCTATAGTTGAGTCCGTATAGCCGAATGAGAGTGCTATGACGTAGTCCGTATAGCCGGATGAGAGTGCTATTACTTGAGTCCGTATAGCCGGATGAGAGTGCTATGACATTGAGTCCGTATAGCCGGATGAGAGTGCTATGACGTGAGTCCGTATAGCCGGATGAGAGTGCTATGACGTTGAGTCCGTATAGCCGGATGAGAGTGCTATGACGTTGAGTCCGTATAGCCGGATGAGAGTGCTATTACGTTGAGTCCGTATAGCCGGATGAGAGTGCTATGACGTTGAGTCCGTATAGCCGGATGAGAGTGCTATGACGTGAGTCCGTATAGCCGGATGAGAGTGCTATGACGTTGAGTCCGTAGCCGGATGAGAGTGCTATGACGTTGAGTCCGTATAGCCGGATGAGAGTGCTATGACGTGAGTCCGTATAGCCGGATGAGAGTGCTATGACGTGAGTCCGTATAGCCGAATGAGAGTGCTATGACGTGAGTCCGTATAGCCGGATGAGAGTGCTATGACGTTGAGTCCGTATAGCCGGATGAGAGTGCTATTACGTTGAGTCCGTATAGCCGGATGAGAGTGCTATGACGTTGAGTCCGTATAGCCGGATGAGAGTGCTATTACGTTGAGTCCGTATAGCCGGATGAGAGTGCTATGACGTTGAGTCCGTATAGCCGGATGAGAGTGCTATGACGTGAGTCCGTATAGCCGGATGAGAGTGCTATGACGTTGAGTCCGTATAGCCGGATGAGAGTGCTATGACGTGAGTCCGTATAGCCGGATGAGAGTGCTATTACGTTGAGTCCGTATAGCCGGATGAGAGTGCTATGACGTTGAGTCCGTATAGCCGGATGAGAGTGCTATGACGTGAGTCCGCATAGCCGGATGAGGTTGATATGACATTGAGTCCGTATAGCCGGATGAGAGTGCTATGACGTTGAGTCCGTATAGCCGGATGAGTGTGCTATGACGTGAGTCCGTATAGCCAGATGAGAGTGCTATGACGTGAGTCCGTATAGCCGGATGAGAGTGCTATGACGTGAGTCCGTATAGCCGGATGAGAGTGCTATTACGTTGAGTCCGTATAGCCGGATGATAGTGCTATGACGTGAGTCCGTATAGCCGGATGAGAGTGCTATGACGTTGAGTCCGTATAGCCGGATGAGAGTGCTATGACGTGAGTCCGTATAGCCGGATGAGAGTGCTATGACGTTGAGTCCGTATAGCCGGATGATAGTGCTATGACGTTGAGTCCGTATAGCCGGATGAGAGTGCTATTACGTTGAGTCCGTATAGCCGGATGAGAGTGCTATTACGTTGAGTCCGTATAGCCGGATGAGAGTGCTATGACGTGAGTCCGTATAGCCGGATGAGTGATATTACATTGAGTCCGTATAGCCGGATGGGAGTGCTATGACATTGAGTCCGTATAGCCGGAGAGAGTACTATGACGTAGTCGTTAGCCGATGAGTGCTATGACGTTGAGTCCGTATACCGGATGAGAGTGATATGACGTGAGTCCGTATAGCCGGATGAGAGTGCTATGACGTGAGTCCGTATAGCGATTTGAGTACTATGACGTGAGTACGTATAGCCGGATGAGAGTGCTATGACGTGAGTCCGTATAGCCGGATGAGAGTGCTATTACGTTGAGTCCGTATGGCGGATGAGAGTGATATGCGTGAGTCCGTATAGCCGGATTAGAGTGCTATTACGTTGAGTCCGTATAGCAGGATGAGAGTGCTATGACGTGAATCCGTATAGCCGGATGAGAGTGCCATGACATTGAGTCCGTATAGCCGGATGAGTGTGTGACGTGAGTCCGTATAGCCGAATGAGAGTGCTATGCCGTGAGTCCGTATAGCCGATGAGAGTGCTATGACGTTGAGTCCGTATAGCTGGATGAGAGTGCTATGACATTGAGTCCGTATAGCCGGATGATAGTGCTATGACGTGAGTCCGTATATCCGGATGAGTGTGCTATGACGTGAGTCCGTATAGCCAGATGAGAGTGATATGACGGTGAGTCCGTATAGCCGGATGATAGTGCTATGACGTGAGTCCGTATAGCCGGATGAGTGTGCTATGACGTGAGTCCGTATAGCCAGATGAGAGTGCTATTACGTTGAGTCCGTATAGCCGGATGAGAGTGCTATGACATTGAGTCCGTATAGCCGGATGAGAGTGCTATGACGTGAGTCCGTATAGCCGGATGAGAGTGCTATGACTTGAGTCCGTATAGCCGGATGAGAGTGCTATGACGTGAGTCCGTATAGCCGGATGAGAGTGCTATTACGTTGAGTCCGTATAGCCGGATGAGAGTGCTATGACGTTGAGTCCGTATAGCCGGATGAGAGTGCTATGACGTTGAGTCCGTATAGCCGGATGAGAGTGCTATGACGTTGAGTCCGTATATCCGGATGAGAGTGCTATGACGTGAGTCCGTATAGCCGGATGAGAGTGCTATGACGTTGAGTCCGTATAGCCGAATTTGAGTACTATGACGTGAGTACGTAAAGCCGGATGAGAGTGCTATGACGCTGAGTCCGTATAGCCGGATGAGAGTGCTATTACGTTGAGTCCGTATAGCCGGATGAGAGTGCTATGACGTTGAGTCCAAATAGCCGGGTGAGAGTGCTATGACGTGAGTCCGTATAGCCGGAAGAGAGTACTATGACGTTTAGTCCGTTTAGCCGGATGAGAGTACTATGACGTTGAGTCCGTATAGCCGGATGAGTGTGATATGACGTGAGTCCGTATAGCCGGATGAGAGTGCTATGACGTTGAGTCCGTATAGCCGAATGTGAGTACTATGACGTGAGTACGTATAGCCGGATGAGAGTGCTATTACGTTGAGTCCGTATAGCCGGATGAGAGTGATATGTCGTGAGTCCGTATAGCCGGATTAGAGTGCTATTACGTTGAGTACGTATAGCAGGATGAGAGTGCTATGACGTGAATCGGTATTGCCGGATGAGAGTGCCATGACGTTGAGTCCGTATAGCCGGATGAGTGTGCTATGACATGAGTCCGTATAGCCGAATGAGAGTGCTATGCCGTGAGTCCGTATAGCCGGATGAGTGTGCTATTACGTTGAGTCCGTATAGCTGGATGAGAGTGCTATGACATTGAGTCCGTATAGCCGGATGATAGTGCTATGACGTGAGTCCGTATAGCCGGATGAGAGTGCTATGACGTTGAGTCCGTATAGCCGGATGAGAGTGCTATGACGCTGAGTCCGTATAGCCGGATGAGAGTGCTATTACGTTGAGTCCGTATAGCCGGATGAGAGTGCTATGACGTTGAGTCCGTATAGCCGGAAGAGAGTACTATGACGTTTAGTCCGTTTAGCCGGATGAGAGTGCTATGACGTTGAGTCCGTATATCCGGATGAGAGTGATATGACGTGAGTCCGTATAGCCGGATGAGAGTGCTATGACGTTGAGTCCGTATAGCCGAATTTGAGTACTATGACGTGAGTACGTATAGCCGGATGAGAGTGCTATGACGCTGAGTCCGTATAGCCGGATGAGAGTGCTATTACGTTGAGTCCGTATGGCCGGATGAGAGTGATATGTCGTGAGTCCGTATAGCCGGATTAGAGTGCTATTACGTTGAGTCCGTATAGCAGGATGAGAGTGCTATGACGTGAATCCGTATAGCCGGATGAGAGTGCCATGACATTGAGTCCGTATAGCCGGATGAGTGTGCTATGACGTGAGTCCGTATAGCCGAATGAGAGTGCTATGCCGTGAGTCCGTATAGCCGAATGAGTGTGCTATTACGTTGAGTCCGTATAGCTGGATGAGAGTGCTATGACATTGAGTCCGTATAGCCGGATGATAGTGCTATGACGTGAGTCCGTATATCCGGATGAGTGTGCTATGACGTGAGTCCGCATAGCCAGATGAGAGTGATATGACGGTGAGTCCGTATAGCCGGATGATAGTGCTATGACGTGAGTCCGTATATCCGGATGAGTGTGCTATGACGTGAGTCCGAATAGCCAGATGATAGTGCTATTACGTTGAGTCCGTATAGCTGGATGAGAGTGCTATGACATTGAATCCGTATAGCCGGATGATAGTGCTATGACGTGAGTCCGTATAGCCGGATGAGAGTGCTATGACATGAGTCCGTATAGCCGAATGAGAGTGCTATGCCGTGAGTCCGTATAGCCGGATGAGTGTGCTATTACGTTGAGTCCGTATAGCTGGATGAGAGTGCTATGACATTGAGTCCGTATAGCCGGATGATAGTGCTATGACGTGAGTCCGTATAGCCGGATGAGAGTGCTATGACGTTGAGTCCGTATAGCCGGATGAGAGTGCTATGACGCTGAGTCCGTATAGCCGGATGAGAGTGCTATTACGTTGAGTCCGTATAGCCGGATGAGAGTGCTATGACGTTGAGTCCGTATAGCCGGAAGAGAGTACTATGACGTTTAGTCCGTTTAGCCGGATGAGAGTGCTATGACGTTGAGTCCGTATATCCGGATGAGAGTGATATGACGTGAGTCCGTATAGCCGGATGAGAGTGCTATGACGTTGAGTCCGTATAGCCGAATTTGAGTACTATGACGTGAGTACGTATAGCCGGATGAGAGTGCTATGACGCTGAGTCCGTATAGCCGGATGAGAGTGCTATTACGTTGAGTCCGTATGGCCGGATGAGAGTGATATGTCGTGAGTCCGTATAGCCGGATTAGAGTGCTATTACGTTGAGTCCGTATAGCAGGATGAGAGTGCTATGACGTGAATCCGTATAGCCGGATGAGAGTGCCATGACATTGAGTCCGTATAGCCGGATGAGTGTGCTATGACGTGAGTCCGTATAGCCGAATGAGAGTGCTATGCCGTGAGTCCGTATAGCCGAATGAGTGTGCTATTACGTTGAGTCCGTATAGCTGGATGAGAGTGCTATGACATTGAGTCCGTATAGCCGGATGATAGTGCTATGACGTGAGTCCGTATATCCGGATGAGTGTGCTATGACGTGAGTCCGCATAGCCAGATGAGAGTGATATGACGGTGAGTCCGTATAGCCGGATGATAGTGCTATGACGTGAGTCCGTATATCCGGATGAGTGTGCTATGACGTGAGTCCGAATAGCCAGATGATAGTGCTATTACGTTGAGTCCGTATAGCTGGATGAGAGTGCTATGACATTGAATCCGTATAGCCGGATGATAGTGCTATGACGTGAGTCCGTATAGCCGGATGAGAGTGCTATGACGTTGAGTCCGTATAGCCGGATGAGAGTGCTATGACGCTGAGTCCGTATAGCCGGATGAGAGTGCTATTACGTTGAGTCCGTATAGCCGGATGAGAGTGCTATGACGTTGAGTCCGTATAGCCGGAAGAGAGTACTATGACGTTTAGTCCGTTTAGCCGGATGAGAGTGCTATGACGTTGAGTCCGTATATCCGGATGAGAGTGATATGACGTGAGTCCGTATAGCCGGATGAGAGTGCTATGACGTTGAGTCCGTATAGCCGAATTTGAGTACTATGACGTGAGTACGTAAAGCCGGATGAGAGTGCTATGACGCTGAGTCCGTATAGCCGGATGAGAGTGCTATTACGTTGAGTCCGTATGGCCGGATGAGAGTGATATGTCGTGAGTCCGTATAGCCGGATTAGAGTGCTATTACGTTGAGTCCGTATAGCAGGATGAGAGTGCTATGACGTGAATCCGTATAGCCGGATGAGAGTGCCATGACGTTGACTCCGTATAGCCGGATGAGTGTGCTATGACGTGAGTCCGTATAGCCGAATGAGAGTGCTATGCCGTGAGTCCGTATAGCCGAATGAGTGTGCTATTACGTTGAGTCCGTATAGCTGGATGAGAGTGCTATGACATTGAGTCCGTTTAGCCGGATGATAGTGCTATGACGTGAGTCCGTATATCCGGATGAGTGTGCTATGACGTGAGTTCGCATAGCCAGATGAGAGTGATATGACGGTGAGTCCGTATAGCCGGATGATAGTGCTATGACGTGAGTCCGTATATCCGGATGAGTGTGCTATGACGTGAGTCCGAATAGCCAGATGATAGTGCTCTGACGTTGAGTCCGTATAGCCGGGTGAGAGTGCTATGACGTTGAGTCCGTATAGCCGGATGAGAGTGCTATGACGTTGAGTCCGTATAGCCAAATGTGAGTACTATGACGTGAGTACGTATAGCCGGATGAGAATGCGATTGCGTTGAGTCCGTATAGCCGGATGAGAGTAATATGACGTGAGTCGAAATAACCGGATGTAAGTTCTATGAACCGAGCCCTTATGCCCGGATGAGTGATATAATGTGAGCCTCTTTTGTTTGTGCTATTAAAATAATACCAATCAATAAATTCATCATAAATTGTCATTTAGTATCTGGTAACCTCTGGCGTAATGTGAAAGTCCGTAAGTTAATACCATTCATTAAATCAATGATACATTATAATGTTGGTAACCTCTGGCGTTGTAATCATAAATTGTAATATAGCTAACCTATGCCCGTAAGTTAATACCAATCACTTTATCGAATTGTTTTTCCTATTTGTAATGCACTTTTAAAATTCAACTTCGGCTCCGGCTCCGGCTCCGGCTCCACCCAATGTCAGTGTTAATTCCACTAACTAATATGTCTCTTAGCATTACTTCTAAAACAAAGGTTGTCACATGCTATGAAATTTGCTATGTGATGATCTTGTATATGTGTTGTATGATCCTTAAATCTCTTTTCTCCTTCTTTTGTGGGTGACAATAAATTTGGCATCAATTTATGTTTTACTTCCAACACTTGACACACAACTTTAATCGCCGTCAATTTACTAACTACAATAACATTTGTGATTCTAATATCGTTACTAAGCAAGTGCAAGCATTCAACTACATTCAACTACATGTACATAAATACCAAATAGTATGACTCAAAATCTCTATTTCGTCTCTTTCAGCTAATACATCATCACATTTACTATTGTCACATTATAGTTCTCCTTTATAGCCCTACCATTTATATCTGATGTGTTCAACACTCCGGACCCGGATAGCCATTATCGATGAGTGGCGGAGTGGCTTGTCATGATCACTGGATGGAACGGGTTTGAGCCCTCTGAATTAAATAATCGGTTTGATATCCATGGAGCTCTATTCCTACTGCTCTTCCTATTACTACTTGTTAGGCGGTTCCTGTTGTTCACTGTTCGTGTAGCATTCACATACTTCACTAGCACCACCATCTATATTGATTCCTGCATCACCGTCTTCTTTGAGTTCTGTCTATTCTGAATTACCTCCAAGTTATTTCCCTCTAATTCATCACTGTCACGTATACTAATTTTAAATTAAAGACATAAAACCAGTCAAATCTAGACATTTACCATATACATGTACATACATGTACTTATATATTGTTAAAGTATGTGTCCCGCTTTCCTCTTAAAGGCCTGCAGTTTGACCCCGTCCAATTGTAAAGATTTATACTTTACTACCTGTTCCATGTGATTAGTGGCTTGTATCAACAATGTAGCAGTACATTCAGTATAATTTGGCGTATGTAGGTATTTTCTAACGGTTAATATGCACGATCACTCTGTGAGCTGAGAATTAGTCAAAATGAGGCCCTGACAATTTAAGTAAACGTATATTATTGATTGTAAAGAAAATTGATAGTTATGAGTATTCAAACTACATAATCCAGATCAGCCCAGGGACATAGATTACATGTTATGTAGGTGCCTCATCAGCCGTAGCGTAATCACTGAGACTGATAATTTGTATGCATGTATATAATATGTATGTATTTATATGAATAAACTATATGTGTTCGTTATATGGTAACCTTCATACTTCATTTAATTATATATCTACAGTATTATTCGCAAGTTTTCTGTTATATTTTAAATATTTCTCTGTGTCAGTGTGTGTTTACCGATATTGATGCTACATAATAATCACAGTGAATGCTATGAGTACATGTATACTATTATAATTATAATCTCTTGAACATACGAGTATTACACATATTCTGCCGATTTCTACAAGATGCCATTGAGTAAAATAACAATGTATGTAACTGATGAGCAGAGAAAAGAATTGCTGACTTTCTTGCAAAATAAGAACTGGGACGTAGAGATGGAAATAGAAGAAACAGCCACCGCCATGCCCGTTGCAGAGGCTGCTTACGTACCTCCCCCTATGCCTCAGCATGCTGAAGGTGTTGCTGAGTGTCCACTGTGCTTGTGTTCCCCTTGCATAATAAATGAACAGAACAAACAACTTTGGTGGCCTGCTAATAATCGTCCACCGCATAATCTAAATTCACATGAGAGAAAGCTTCTATACAGGAGGTTTTGGGCAATGCTATATAATTGTGGCGCATGGAAAGATGTCAGATATATAGAGAGAAAAGTAGCGGCTAGAAGAGGAGACTGTACTTGGCATAAGAGGGAACTGATGCCTGAATGTGTGGTACAGCAATGCAGGAACTGGCTGCCTAACCCGCGCATCCAGCCTTATTTGGGCCATAAGTGGAGTTGAATTGTTTATACCAGTTGTAAGTACTATAAAAATACAGAACTTCAATTTCAGCAATTTATAACCTCTGATATGTACGTGGGTCATAATAGATATAAGTGGTGCTCATGTATTAGATGTATACCATGCAGGGCCTCGCATGTGGCAAATACGATGTGCGTCGACCGTCAGATTTGTACCGCTATTCCTCGTGTGTTTAGTGCGTCGACCGTCAGATTTGTACCGCTATTCCTCGTGTGTTTAAGGTCAAATATAGGTCAACCTGCAGGCCTTTAACCGTTGCCAGGTTTAGCCCCTACGGTAGTACTCAATAGCCCCAATGACTTCATTTATGAATATAAACCATATAAAACAAAAGTTTATACAAATTTATTTTAGCTCGATTGCGAAACAAGTTCTTTCAACTTATATTAATCACTCTCGAGACCTCATTCCTGATGGAATCCATCGCCACGAGGGAGAGAGAAGAGGCAACGTGGAATTTAAATGCCTTGCCTAAGTGCACAATCGTAACGGCTCCAGCAGGTCTCGAACTCCGGACCTTTCGCACATGAAGCGAACGCGCATCCACTGCGCTATCACGACTTCCACAAGATACGAGATAACAAAACAAAATAATTACTTGTGTTTAATATATAGTGTGTGCGATGATATGTATCAGCTGTAGATATAACTGACCAATTTACATAGTGTGTATGCATGGATGATGATATTTATTGTTGTTACATAATATATTAAAATGATTGAAAATATAACAACTGTTCCTGATTTATTACATGTGTTATCTCGTATTGACAGATAATGATGTCTGCGATAGTTTATACCATCTTAGTTGTAGCTACAAGTTACTCATCTGGTATAATTTATTCGTCATCACTGATAGCCAAGGTTCGAGCCCTGCTTAGACCGTGTCTCTTTATATGAAAAGTTGGCAGTTTCATACGGAGGTTGTTGGTGCTCTACGTACTGGTTAATCGTTGGAGCATGCTCAGGAAAGGTGTTGTTAGGTAAACTGCCCGTCGCTCATATGGCCAACCGGTAGCAACGTTAAATAAATTTAAATAAAATAGTATGTACTCTTGACCACTACCTATCACAAGTACTATCCTACATTCGGTGGTTGTCGAATGGGTGGTCGTCAACCACCCAGGCCAAGATAGAGACTCATGCTTAGTCACTTAGCAGCTAGTATACCAGGCTACATACGTATACCCGGTCTTATGGGGTCACATCGCCTACTTTGCTCGCTATTCAGTACCGAACAGTATTCGAAGTGCCGGGTTTTTTAAATGTCCCACTAAAGGCACCACCCTCTACTCTGAAGGTAATTTGGTGGTGAATGTTGCACTGACATTTGCATTTATTATATGGTATTTATTTGTCACCAAATAGTATGCAAATATTCTAAAATAGTCCAAATGCAGCTCATATATTGTATTTTAATATTTAGAAGTCATTTTCACTATTGCTGACAATACCTACTCAGCCAATCAGGTCATGTATCAATAACTCTTTAGGGGTTCCCTACACCTTTTCAACCAATCCCAGACGGATCTGTAGTCCAGTGGTAACACACTGGACTGGTAATCCAGGGATCACAGGTTCGATCCCCCGTCTGACTCTAATAAAATTAACAGTCTTTCAGATGGGACGTTAAACCGAGGTCTGGTGTCGGTGCTGTACACCGTGCACGTAAAAGAACCAGAGGAGACTCTGGAATGTGTCTCTCTCTGTATCATTGTACTATCCTGCAAATATCTAAAATGACTAATCTCTTCAGGAGGCGTCACTCATATGGGCAACCGGTAACGACGATAAATAAACGTAAAACACACAACCAATCCCAGATCACTGTATCAATGACACCGTTTGACCTAAAATATCCATTTTCAACAATAAGTTTTCTTAATGACGGCTAGCTTCTTTTGCGCACCGTTAAATTACACCGTTTTACGAGACGGGCGATAACCCTTCACAATTCCGGTTCTTAATGCTTACCGGAAATAAATGGTGGCCACTGTTTTCTATCTTATCTCGTAATAATAGCTTTCCTGTGATAATTAATTTCAACTTCCGGAATTATTCGCACCGTTGCCACTTCGAACTGCTTCTGCTTTCGTTCTTAGTGTTTTATCGATGGAGGTACACTATGTATGTTCCATTACTATCACCCCCGTGCGAGGATACATGTTTTCATAGGTAGGGATAGCCGACCTAAGCGGTTAACCGTTACTAAGCAATGTGTGTGAGGGGCTTTTCTCAATGATATTACATATAGAGTGGTGGAACCTATGCTCGGCGTATTCCTATGCTCGGCGTATTTGTTCCATTTACATCCGTATTTAAAATATTTAAATAGTTTTAATCTATTTTCGCTGACAGAGGTGAAGCATGGTTCAATAGCATTCCGTTGTGCCTACCGGTAGCCTAATGCAAGTCACCTGACTGGTTCAGTAGCCGAATATAAACAGACAACTTGTTGGGAGATTTTTTTTCCACCGAAATGATGAACATTTCAGGTAGCTATCCGAATTGGGGGAAAATGTACAAATATCCAGAAAAAAAGTTTCTTATGAGTTGTAATATTGTTAGTTATTGATGTTACTAAGTCAAAATAATATTCAACATTTACCCGTGCATAAATAAAACATTTCATGTACGCCGTTCATAGGTGCCCTAAAATATCTAGTTCCCCATGGAAACATGTGCAGTTGCGATAGCTGTATTTAGGCGCATGGTAACGTAATGAAGCAACAATATTCAACAACAATTTTTTAAAAGTTGTGTTGACGACTTAAGAAAATTATAATATACCGCAAGTGCATTTAACTTTTTTATATGTAGGATTTACGCTGAGCATAGGTTCCACCACTCTACGTGGCCTGACCGAGTATCGAACCAGGGACCGTTCCAAATCCGACGTACTCGATACCACTGGACCACGGATACCACAACACTCGGTATATAAAATAAATATAATAACAAATGCAGGTGGACACTTTTTCACAACTTGCTTACGAATATCTTTGCATCGATACAATTATACACTCAATTAAAAAGGCTTATCGATGATGTATAATTATATACGTAAAATATATCCTGGAAAGAAACACACTAGCAAATCACAACTTAGAAAATAGAAATGGATCTGCAAAAAAAAAACTGTTATCGTTAAGTAATATACACAACACTACGATCAGGGTATTGTGCCCATGTCTGAAAATGGTAAAGAACACAGCGGACATGTGGGGAAAAGACTAATAACTTGAACAGATATTTCCAAACTGTCTTTACACACAGACGCTTGAGGTGTGAACAAATGATCACCAGAGAGACAATAGGATATATTTGTAAATGCATAAAGCCCATATAATGTCGGGGTGTTCTCACTTTCCCCACTGTATAGATTCCAGGTAAAGAAGTAGGGATTTTGTAAGTGGGGAAAGTGAGACGTCTTTGTTTATGGTTAACAATGGACTTAATTGGTGATAATTGACCAAAGTTGGTATTCTGTACTGCGAAAAGTTTGTAACCACAAATTGAATGGTGTTTTAAATTGATAAAAGTAACATAGGATGGTGTTTTAATAAACTTTTATTACATACATTTGACCAATAAAGAGGATACACATGCTTATTGTTTTGTGTTCCTTCACCATATATTATTTAATAAGCACATTTAGCGACTTAGTAGCACATATAAATGTCACATTTATTTTCATGGAGAAATAATGAGTGTTCAGCAGACAAAATCCTCATATTATTGGTCATACACAATATTGTTCATGGTCCTAGCTTGGTGAGGTGTGATGCTGCGTCGGCGTGCTCCATGACATCTACTTCCCCAGACTCGAGCCTCTGCTTCAGGTGACCCAATCTCTCCTCGATGACCCGGTACAGCCGCTTCTTTGGTCGCCGCTTTTTCTGGAATAGTTCCATGACTTTGTAGACGTTGGGGTGCGGGTGGGTGAGAAGTCCGTTGACCTTGTTGTGCCAACCTTCAACATGATGTGTAGTATGTGGCCCGTCGTTGTCGTAGTGGTTCCACATCGGCTTGTCACCTTCTACCCATTGCTCAGTGACATAGTCTTTGAACCTGACAACAGGCGTTGAGTCATCGTCGTTGCTTTCCAGGGCATGGAACCAAACATCCTCCACCAATGGCATCGGTACAAGTGGCAACACACCGGCTCTACGAGCTAACGTGCGAAATGCATCATTATCGCGAAACTCAGTCGCAAGTCCACACGCTTGAACTTTTCTCCACACGCACTGAGAGTAGTGAAAGTAACACCCTTTCAAAGTTTACCTTAGTTGGAATATCATCCTTTAAGTTGATTTTCGCCGTACAATCTTTGTTCACGCACTTCCAGTAGCTACGATCTCCCTTGTTATTCTTCAGGCTGAACAAGTAATCGTTGTGTATCAGGGTCTGACTGCCACGAATATTTTCTATAAAGCGAACTCCAACATGTGCGTTTGCCATTTTGAATGTGATGTAGTTGAATGTTATGGTTATATTTATAATTATGCTTAAGTCATGGTATGATTATTACATTGTTTGACTTCATTAAGTGAACAATTGTCATCTTCAAACACATTTTTGTGTTAATTAATTGGCATCTTTAACTGACTACATATTAATCAGATCACTTTAAGTGTCTTTAACTGTCTCTAATCAGCTAGCTAACATATTAGAAAACAACAACAATAATTTATTGCATAAAACATAGTCATATGCTTATAGCAAATAAACAATATATATGAGTAGACAGTCATGGATTTTCAGAGAAGTGCTTAACAAATACAAATAATTTTAATTGTGTAATGAAGTTACTTTCTTAGTAAATTTGCAAAGTAAATAAATTTGGACAGTTTTAATAATAATTCTTTTGATTCGGCTGTTAAAAGGTTGGTCAATTTTTGTAACGTAGGCCAGGTATAGTAATATCTTTTAAAATACTTGTGTCTTAAGTCAGTAACGTGGTTCAGTTATTTCAGTTTCACAGTATACCTTACTTACAGGTAAATGAAAGGTGTGAACATTGAAAGTGGGGAAAGTGAGACAGTCTGCACTGGCCAAAAATCATAATGTCATATATTGAACTAATTCTTTCATTAATAATGATTAATCTTTTTCACGAAACATACTTATACGAGTAGATGACACCCCTTTATATGAGTATTTATATTATCTAAGCTGTTTTCTTTTATTAGCCATTTGTAAAGCAGACGTGACATAATTTGTGAAAATATAGATTGGTTAAATGGTTATTAAGAAATGATACTCTCTATATATATGTATGAGCACTGCATATTTTTATGTGTCTTGCATTTACTGTACCATGCAGTTGTTTTTGTATGTCATGTGTGTATAAATATGTTTTATATTTAATAGGGCACACGGGAAGAATAGCCTTGATAAATTGGTTACCCTCTCTAAATAAACAATTTACCTACCTACCTACCTACCTACCTACCTACCTACCTACCTACCTACCTACCTACCTACCTACCTACCTACCTACCTACCTACCTACCTACTACCTACCTACCTAAACACACCACCTACTACCTACTACTACCTACCTACCCTACCTACCTACCCTACCACCTACCTACCTCCCTACCTACCTTGCCTGCCCTGCCCTGCTGCCTGCCCTGCCTGCCCTGCCCTGCCCTGCCCTGCCCTGCCCTGCCCTGCCCTGCCTGCTGCCTGCCCTGCCTGCCCTGCCCTGCCTGCCCTGCCCTGCCCTGCCGCCTGCCCTGCCCTGCCTGCCTGCTGCCTGCCCTGCCCTGCCCTGCCCTGCCCTGCCCTGCCCTGCTGCCTGCCCTGCCCCCTGCCCTGCCCTGCCCTGCCTGCCCTGCCCTGCCCTGCCCTGCCCTGCCTGCCCTGCCCTGCCTGCCCTGCGCTGCCCTGCCCTGCCCTGCCCTGCCCTGCCCTGCCCTGCCCTGCCCTGCTGCCTGCCCTGCCCTGCCCTGCCCTGCCCTGCCCTGCCTGCCCTGCCCTGCCCTGCCTGCCTGCCCTGCCCTGCCCTGCCCTGCCCTGCCCTGCCCTGCCTGCCCTGCCCTGCCCTGCCCTGCCCTGCCCTGCCCTGCCCTGCCTGCTGCCCTGCCTGCCTGCCTGCCTGCCCTGCCTGCCTGCCTGCCCTGCCCTGCCCTGCCCTGCCCTGCCCTGCCCTGCCCTGCCCTGCCCTGCCCTGCGAATATGTGTGAGTTACGTTACTCACAGTAATATACTGTACTTCATGTTATTATATAGCTTAGTTGTGACTTAGTTTCTGTACAATAAACACGTAGTAGGATATAACTGTAGCACTGTTGTTGTTGTTGTTGTTGTTGTTGTTGTTGTTAAGGTCCCGTCTCTACACTGGTCATCTTGACAGAACACAACACTATCACTGTTGTTGTTGTTGTTGTTGTTAAGGTCCCGTCTCTACACTGGTCATCTTGACAGAACACAACAATATCACTGTTGTTGCTGTTGTTGTTTTTGTTGTTGTTGTTGTTGTTGTTGTTAAGGGCCCGTCTCTACACTGGTCATCTTGACAGAACACAATAATATCACTGTTGTTGTTGTTACGGTCCCGTCTTTACACTGGTCATTTTGACAGAATACAATAATATCACTGTTGTTGTTGTTGTTGTTGTTGTTGTTGTTACTGTCCCGTCTTTACACTGGTCATCTTGACAGAACACAACACTAGCACTGTTGTTGTTGTTGTTGTTGTTGTTGTTGTTGTTACTGTCCCGTCTTTACACTGGTCATCTTGACAGAATACAACAATATCACTATTGTTGTTGTTGTTGTTACGGTCCCGGCTTTACACTGGCCATCTTGACAGAACACAACAATAGCACTGTTGTTGTTGTTGTTGTTGTTGTTGTTGTTGTTATGGTCCCGTCTCTACACTGGTCATTTTGACAGAACACAATAATAGCACTGTTGTTGTTGTTGTTGCTGTTGTTGTCACTGTCCCGTCTTTACACTGGTCATTTTGACAGAATACAATAATATCACTGTTGTTGTTGTTGCTGTTGTTGTTACGGTCCCGTCTCTACACTGGTCATTTTGACAGAACACAATAATAGTACTGTTGTTGTTGTTGTTGTTGTTGTTGTTGTTGTTGTTGTTGCTACGGTCCCGTCTCTACACTGGTCATTTTGACAGAACACAATAATAGCACTGTTGTTGTTGTTGTTGTTGTTGTTGTTACGGTCCCGTCTCTACACTGGTCATTTTGACAGAACACAATAATAACACTGTTGTTGTAGTTGTTGTTGCTGTTGTTGTTACTGCCCCGTCTTTACACTGGTCATCTTGACAGAATACAACAATAGCACTGTTGTTGTTGTTGTTGTTACGGTCCCGTCTCTACACTGGTCATCTTGACAGAATACAACAATAGCACTGTTGTTGTTGTTGTTGTTACGGTCCCGTCTCTACACTGGTCATCTTGACAGAACACAACACTATCACTGTTGTTGTTGTTGTTGTTGTTGTTGTTGTTAAGGTCCCGTCTCTGTTGTTGCTGTTAAGGTCCCGTCTCTACACTGGTCATCTTGACAGAACACAACAATATCACTGTTGTTGTTGTTGTTGTTGTTGTTGTTATGGTCCCGTCTCTACACTGGTCATCTTGACAGAACACAACAATATCACTGTTGTTGTTGTTGTTGTTGTTGTTGTTGTTAAGGTCCCGTCTCTACACTGGTCATCTTGACATAACACAACAATATCACTGTTGTTGTTGTTGTTGTTGTTGTTATTGTTAAGGTCCCGTCTCTACACTGGTCATTTTGACAGAACACAATAATAGCACTGTTGTTGTTGTTATTGCTGTTGTTGTCATTGTCCCGTCTTTACACTGGTCATTTTGACAGAATACAATAATATCACTGTTGTTGTTGTTGCTGTTGTTGTTACGGTCCCGTCTCTACACTGGTCATTTTGACAGAACACAATAATAGCACTGTTGTTGTTGTTGTTGCTGTTGTTGTTGTCACTGTCCCGTCTTTACACTGGTCATTTTGACAGAATACAATAATATCACTGTTGTTGTTGTTGCTGTTGTTGTTACGGTCCCGTCTATACACTGGTCATTTTGACAGAACACTATAATAGCACTGTTGTTGTTGTTGTTGCTGTTGTTGTCACTGTCCCGTCTTTACACTGGTCATTTTGACAGAATACAATAATATCACTGTTGTTGTTGTTGCTGTTGTTGTTACGGTCCAGTCTCTACACTGGTCATTTTGACAGAAAACAATAATAGCACTGTTGTTGTTGTTGTTGTTGTTGTTACTGCCCCTTCTTTACACTGGTCATCTAGACAGAACACAATAATAACACTGATGGTGTTGTTGTTGTTGTTGTTGTTGTTGTTGCTGTTGTTGTTACTATCCCGTCTCTACACTTGTCATCTTGACAGAACACAACAATATCACTGTTGTTGTTGTTGTTGTTGTTAAGGTCCCGTCTCTGTTGTTGCTGTTAAGGTCCCGTCTCTACACTGGTCATCTTGACAGAACACAACAATATCACTGTTGTTGTTGTTGTTGTTGTTAAGGTCCCGTCTCTGTTGTTGCTGTTAAGGTCCCGTCTCTACACTGGTCATCTTGACAGAACACAACAATATCACTGTTGTTGTTGTTGTTGTTGTTGTTGTTGTTGTTAAGGTCCCGTCTCTACACTGGTCATCTTGACAGAACACAATAATAGCACTGTTGTTGTTGTTGTTGCTGTTGTTGTTGTCACTGTCCCGTCTTTACACTGGTCATCTTGACAGAACACAACACTAGCACTGTTGTTGTTGTTGTTGTTGTTGTTGTTGTTGTTGTTGTTGTTACTGTCCCGTCTTTACACTGGTCATCTTGACAGAATACAACAATATCACTATTGTTGTTGTTGTTGTTACGGTCCCGGCTTTACACTGGCCATCTTGACAGAACACAACAATAGCACTGTTGTTGTTGTTGTTGTTGTTGTTGTTGTTGTTATGGTCCCGTCTCTACACTGGTCATTTTGACAGAACACAATAATAGCACTGTTGTTGTTGTTGTTGCTGTTGTTGTCACTGTCCCGTCTTTACACTGGTCATTTTGACAGAATACAATAATATCACTGTTGTTGTTGTTGCTGTTGTTGTTACGGTCCCGTCTCTACACTGGTCATTTTGACAGAACACAATAATAGTACTGTTGTTGTTGTTGTTGTTGTTGTTGTTGTTGTTGTTGTTGCTACGGTCCCGTCTCTACACTGGTCATTTTGACAGAACACAATAATAGCACTGTTGTTGTTGTTGTTGTTGTTGTTGTTACGGTCCCGTCTCTACACTGGTCATTTTGACAGAACACAATAATAACACTGTTGTTGTAGTTGTTGTTGCTGTTGTTGTTACTGCCCCGTCTTTACACTGGTCATCTTGACAGAATACAACAATAGCACTGTTGTTGTTGTTGTTGTTACGGTCCCGTCTCTACACTGGTCATCTTGACAGAATACAACAATAGCACTGTTGTTGTTGTTGTTGTTACGGTCCCGTCTCTACACTGGTCATCTTGACAGAACACAACACTATCACTGTTGTTGTTGTTGTTGTTGTTGTTGTTGTTGTTGTTAAGGTCCCGTCTCTGTTGTTGCTGTTAAGGTCCCGTCTCTACACTGGTCATCTTGACAGAACACAACAATATCACTGTTGTTGTTGTTGTTGTTGTTGTTGTTATGGTCCCGTCTCTACACTGGTCATCTTGACAGAACACAACAATATCACTGTTGTTGTTGTTGTTGTTGTTGTTGTTGTTAAGGTCCCGTCTCTACACTGGTCATCTTGACATAACACAACAATATCACTGTTGTTGTTGTTGTTGTTGTTGTTATTGTTAAGGTCCCGTCTCTACACTGGTCATTTTGACAGAACACAATAATAGCACTGTTGTTGTTGTTATTGCTGTTGTTGTCATTGTCCCGTCTTTACACTGGTCATTTTGACAGAATACAATAATATCACTGTTGTTGTTGTTGCTGTTGTTGTTACGGTCCCGTCTCTACACTGGTCATTTTGACAGAACACAATAATAGCACTGTTGTTGTTGTTGTTGCTGTTGTTGTTGTCACTGTCCCGTCTTTACACTGGTCATTTTGACAGAATACAATAATATCACTGTTGTTGTTGTTGCTGTTGTTGTTACGGTCCCGTCTATACACTGGTCATTTTGACAGAACACTATAATAGCACTGTTGTTGTTGTTGTTGCTGTTGTTGTCACTGTCCCGTCTTTACACTGGTCATTTTGACAGAATACAATAATATCACTGTTGTTGTTGTTGCTGTTGTTGTTACGGTCCAGTCTCTACACTGGTCATTTTGACAGAAAACAATAATAGCACTGTTGTTGTTGTTGTTGTTGTTGTTACTGCCCCTTCTTTACACTGGTCATCTAGACAGAACACAATAATAACACTGATGGTGTTGTTGTTGTTGTTGTTGTTGTTGTTGCTGTTGTTGTTACTATCCCGTCTCTACACTTGTCATCTTGACAGAACACAACAATATCACTGTTGTTGTTGTTGTTGTTGTTGTTGTTGTTAAGGTCCCGTCTCTGTTGTTGCTGTTAAGGTCCCGTCTCTACACTGGTCATCTTGACAGAACACAACAATATCACTGTTGTTGTTGTTGTTGTTGTTGTTGTTGTTAAGGTCCCGTCTCTGTTGTTGCTGTTAAGGTCCCGTCTCTACACTGGTCATCTTGACAGAACACAACAATATCACTGTTGTTGTTGTTGTTGTTGTTGTTGTTAAGGTCCCGTCTCTACACTGGTCATCTTGACAGAACACAACAATATCACTGTTGTTGTTGTTGTTGTTGTTGTTGTTGTTGTTGTTGTTAAGGTCCCGTCTCTACACTGGTCATTTTGACAGAACACAATAATAGCACTGTTGTTGTTGTTGTTGTTGCTGTTGTTGTCACTGTCCCGTCTTTACACTGGTCATTTTGACAGAATACAATAATATCACTGTTGTTGTTGTTGCTGTTGTTGTTACGGTCCCGTCTCTACACTGGTCATTTTGACAGAACACAATAATAGCATTGTTGTTGTTGTTGTTGTTGTTGTTGTTACTGCCCCTTCTTTACACTGGTCATCTAGACAGAACACAATAATAACACTGATGGTGTTGTTGTTGTTGCTGTTGTTGTTACTATCCCGTCTCTACACTGGTCATTTTGACAGAACACAATAATAGCACTGTTGTTGTCGTTGTTGCTGCTGCTGTTGTTGTTACTGTCCCGTCTTTACACTGGTCATCTTGACAGAACACAACAATAGCACTGTTGTTGTTGTTGTTGCTGTTGTTGTCACTGTCCCGTCTCTACACTGGTCATCTTGACAGAACACAACAATAGCACTCTTGTTGTTGTTGTTGCTGTTGTTGTCACTGTCACGTCTCTACACTGGTCATCTTGACAGAACACAACAATAGCACTCTTGTTGTTGTTGTTGCTGTTGTTGTCACTGTCCCGTCTCTACACTGGTCATCTTGACAGAACACAACAATAGCACTGTTGTTGTTGTTGTTGCTGTTGTTGCTGTTGTTGTTACTGTCCCGTCTCTACACTGGTCATTTTGACAGAACACAACAATAGCACTTTTGTTGTTGTTGCTGTTGCTGTTGTTGTTACTGTCCCGTCTCTACACTGGTCATCTTGACAGAACACAACAATAGCACTGTTGTTGTTGTTGTTGCTTTTGTTGTCACTGTCCCGTCTCTACACTGGTCATCTTGACAGAACACAACAATAGCACTATTGTTGTTGTTGTTGCTGTTGCTGTCACTGTCCCGTCTCTACACTGGTCATCTTGACAGAACACAACAATAGCACTGTTGTTCTTGTTGTTGTTGTTACGGTCCCGTCTCTAAACTGGTCAATTTGACAGAACACAATAATAGCACTGTTGTTGTTGTTGTTGCTGTTGTTGCTGTTGTTGCTGTTGTTGTTACTGTCCCGTATCTACACTGGTCATTTTGACAGAACACAACAATAGCACTGTTGTTGTTGTTGTTGCTGTTGCTGTTGTTGTTACTGTCCCGTCTCTACACTGGCCATCTTGACTGAACACAATAATATCACTGTTGTTGTTGTTGTTGTTGTTGTTGTTGTTAAGGTCCCGTCTCTACACTGGTCATCTTGACAGAACACAATAATATCACTGTTGTTGTTGTTGTTGTTGTTGTTAAGGTCCCGTCTCTACACTGGCCATCTTGACAGAACACAATAATAGCACTGTTGTTGTTGTTGTTGTTGTTAAGGTCCCGTCGCTACGCTGGCCATCTTGACAGAACACAATAATATCACTGTTGTTGTTGTTGTTGTTGTTAAGGTCCCGTCTCTACACTTGTCATCTGGACAGAACACAACACACTCCTTCAGTGGAGGTTATGTTCACAAGACGTACAATGTGTACAAGCAAAGTTTAGGAACCAGGTGCTGATCTGAAGTTCAACATAAATATGGACAATCAACTTGAAGAGCAATCACATGAGTTGTTGATTTTGGATACTAGATATGTTGTAGATGACAAAGTAGATGAAACAGGTAAGGGGAAAAAGGTTAGGAAAACAAAAGTTCAGTATAGTTGCTGCATAGAGGTTGGAAAAATTAAGAGAAGCTATGTCTAACCCAATTAAACAGAATAAATTCCTTCTACTTAGCAGACAGATGCCAAGTGACATTCTAAAAGAGAAATAGCAGTTGTCTTCTTTGAAACAAAACTGTTGCCTATATGTAGAGCTGTGTGTATCATGTCAAATACCGGAGTGACCATGTCGAGTTATTTGCCCTTGCCCGTGCCAGCAGATTAGACACTGTATGATATAAAGGCCACTACACGTTTATACACTGTATGATATAAAGGCCACTACACGTTTATACACTGTATGCTATAAAGGCCACTACACGATTATACACTGTATGCTATAAAGGCCACTACACGATTATACACTGTATGATATAAAGGCCACTACACGTTTATACACTGTATGCTATAAAGGCCACTACACGATTATACACTGTATGCTATAAAGGCCACTACACGATTATACACTGTATGCTATAAAGGCCACTACACGTTTATACACTGTATGCTATAAAGGCCACTACACGTTTATACAGTGTATGCTATAAAGGCCACTACACGATTATACACTGTATGATATAAAGGCCACTACACGATTATACACTGTATGCGATAAAGGCCACTACACGAACCACGAGGGGGAACGGAATAAAGTGCAGAGTATTACAATACTCAAGAATTCCGAGAAATTGGGAGGGTTTCCTCCGAGTAGACGATAACAAATGATACAATTATTTTATAGATGTTTGGCGAACAGTTAAACTTATTGTCCAGATTTATTGGGGGTGACTTTGGGACTGTTGTCAGAGACTGTTAGTATCACAATATCGTTCTGAGCGCTGGATATTTGGAATAATAGAGCGTCAATCGTGCACTCTGACGCATTTTAATGTACGTCATAGAAAATTCAAATTTCGATATTTTCAGAGATGTATTTTTCAAAATGATGCCAAATTGAGTGTAAACTGCGATACAGATGAATATAACACACGTTACTCGGATGCTTGCTCGTTTCTAAAATATCCGTAACTTGCATACCGATATTATAACTGCAATAAGAGGTTTGGAGAAAAATGTAGAGATATGAATTTGACTTTTATGTTGGGTAGAATGTATATGACCAACAACTTGACAAACCCCTATACAGTTTTTGCATTTTCGGGAATTTAGATTTTGTCATATCCTGGGACATTTCACAGGCCCGGGACTACACGGCCTTATAGTAGCTACGTGTTTGTATAATTATATGCACATGTCAAAGACAAATAACATATGATTAAATCAATACAATTGTTTCTTGAACATATACTTCTGTTCTTGGAAATTGACGCAGAAAGCCTGATATAGCCTAAGTATAGATCTCTGAGTGGGTGTCTGCAAACAGCGAAGATAACGTGCAATTAAATGATCAAATATGGGAAAGCTATTTCAGCGTGCCCAAATATTTGCTGACATTAGACGTACATTAGCATGAGCATCGGGATATGGTCAGTCATTCCAGTCTAGACAGCCAGTGATACATATTAGCTTACTATCTTATACATTGAATTTATTTAGGCGAGTTGTCGAAAACAAACACGGCCACTACAAGTGTTGTGTTAACATACTGTCGTATACGACGCATGTTTATTAGTTGCACATACTTGGAAACAAATTGTACCATATAATAAAAATTACATTCTCTTTAAAGTTGCCTTTTCACCGATGTAGTGTCGCTTTAATTAACC
>JABXNX010001517.1:0-12489 GCA_014843695.1 Archivesica marissinica | reverse complement strand
ATTTTGTCCCGTCTGATCAGGCTCTATGCTGTTTGTATTTTGTTCCGTCTGATCAGGCTCTATGCTGTTTGCATTTTGTGCCATCTGATCAGGCTCTATGCTGTTTGCATTTTGTCCCGTCTGATCAGGCTCTATGCTGTTTGCATTTTGTACCATCTGATCAGGCTCTATGCTGTTTGCATTTTGTGCCATCTGATCAGGCTCTATGCTGTTTGCATTTTGTGCCATCTGATCAGGCTCTATGCTGTTTGCATTTTGTGCCATCTGATCAGGCTCTATGCTGTTTGCATTTTGTGCCATCTGATCAGGCTCTACGCTGGCTGTTTGCTAGTCAGATAGTGCAGTTAAAACACTTGGCTGAACAGCAAACAACATAGATCCTGATCAGAAGAGGCGCTACACTGCAGCTGATCTGGATCTATGTTGTTTGCACATTCTGTCCAATTTATTCGGCTGGGAAAGCATTAACGTAACAGAATCAACAAATATTCCAAAAGCTTGGAATACGTTCTTGAGAAATGACACAAACAAGAATAGGGGTTGAAAGAATTTTGTTTTGGGGGTTTAAAGTCGCACGAATAGCTTAGATTATGCGACTCTCCAACTATTAATGTCCTTTTGAGCTGTGTTTCCGACACAGACAGAAACCCAGGCAGACCCACTGATCTTCCGCAAGCCAGCTGGATAGTTTCCTCATATTTAAGAATGCGACACACCCAAGTGCGACTCGAACCTGCAGTGGTGAGGGGCACGTGATTTGAAGTCAACGACCATACCCACTCGGACACAGAGGGGCCCCCTAGGAAAGATTGTAGTTACTACACTCAATGAAAGTAATCTGGTATCGCCAACTGACCCCTCTGACACCGTAGATGTTTCTGATCGACAACCTTGTAACCATGAGGAAGTAGACTACAGCTACTTACAACACCGTGACCATTCAAATCTTACCTGAATGAGATAGCATACGCAAACTGATCGGTTTCGTTCCTTCGTACCAGGAAAGCACCATTGTGTGGTATACGCTTCAACATCTCTTCAGCCTGATCTCTGTCTTTGTTTTCATGGTACCATCTACAATACGAACATAGAATATGTTCATGTCACTATCGATAAAATAGAGAATGCTTTTGTGGTACCCTCTATAAAAATAGAGGATGTTTAAAAGAGGGTTTTTGAGGTTTAATTTAAACTTTATTTATTTTACAACGATTGCGAAGCAAGTTCTAACAACTTATATTAATTACTCTCGTTGGCGCGGATGAAAGCGTATGTGTGATCATTCGTGTGGGAGGAAACCGGAGTACCCGGAGAAAACACCTGTCCGATCTGGCGACCACCGTACCATCTCACATACTTCCGAGGATCGAACCCGGGTTGCATTGGTGAGAAGCGAGCGCGCTAACCACTGCGCTAACCACTGCGCTAATCGGACAGCCAAGGTTTTTGAGGTACCCTCTATAAGAGAGAGGATGTTATTGTTTTTATAAAACAGAGAATGTCTTTGTTGTACCCTCTATAAAACAGAGAATGTCTTTGTTGTACCCTCTATAAACCATAGAGTGTCTTTGTTGTACCCTCTATAAAACAGAGAATGTCTTTGTTGTACCCTCTATAAAACAGAGAATGTCTTTGTTGTACCCTCTATAAACCAGAGAGTGTCTTTGTTGTACCCTCTATAAACCAGAGTGTCATTGTTGTACCCTCTATAAAACAGAGAATGTCTTTGTTGTACCGTCTATAAAACAGAGAATGTCTTTGTTGTACCCTCTATAAAACAGAGAATGTCTTTGTTGTACCCTCTATAAAACAGAGAATGTCTTTGTTGTACCCTCTATAAACCAGAGAATGTCTTTGTTGTACCCTCTATAAAACAGAGAATGTCATTGTTGTACCCTCTATAAACCAGAGAATGTCATTGTTGTACCCTCTATAAAACAGAGAATGTCATTGTTGTACCCTCTATAAACCAGAGAATGTCATTGTTGTACCGTCTATAAAACAGAGAATGTCATTGTTGTACCCTCTATAAACCAGAGAATGTCATTGTTGTACCGTCTATAAAACAGAGAATGTCATTGTTGTACCGTCTATAAAACAGAGAATGTCTTGTTGTACCCTCTATAAACCAGAGAATGTCTTTGTTGTACCCTCTATAAAACAGAGAATGTCTTTGTTGTACCCTCTATAAAACAGAGAATGTCTTTGCTGTACCCTCTATAAAACAGAGAATGTCTTTGTTGTACCGTCTATAAAACAGAGAATGTCTTTGTTGTACTCTCTATAAAACAGAGAATGTCTTTGTTGTACCCTCTATAAAACAGAGAATGTCTTTGCTGTACCCTCTATAAAACAGAGAATGTCTTTGTTGTACCCTCTATAAAACAGAGAATGTCTTTGTTGTACCCTCTATAAAACAGAGAATGTCTTTGTTGTACCGTCTATAAACCAGAGAATGTCATTGTTGTACCCTCTATAAACCAGAGAATGTCATTGTTGTACCGTCTATAAAACAGAGAATGTCTTTGTTGTACCCTCTATAAAACAGAGAATGTCTTTGTTGTACTCTCTATAAAACAGAGAATGTCTTTGTTGTACCCTCTATAAAACAGAGAATGTCTTTGTTGTACTCTCTATAAAACAGAGAATGTCTTTGTTGTACCCTCTATAAAACAGAGAATGTCTTTGTTGTACCCTCTATAAAACAGAGAATGTCTTTGTTGTACCCTCTATAAAACAGAGAATGTCTTTGTTGTACTCTCTATAAACAGAGAATGTCTTTGTTGTACCCTCTATAAAACAGAGAATGTCTTTGTTGTACCCTCTATAAAACAGAGAATGTCTTGTTGTACCCTCTATAAAACAGAGAATGTCTTTGTTGTACCCTCTATAAACCAGAGAATGTCTTTGTTGTACCCTCTATAAACCAGAGAGTGTCTTTGTTGTACCCTCTATAAACCAGAGAGTGTCATTGTTGTACCCTCTATAAAACAGAGAATGTCTTTGTTGTACCGTCTATAAAACAGAGAATGTCTTTGTTGTACCCTCTATAAAACAGAGAATGTCTTTGTTGTACCCTCTATAAAACAGAGAATGTCTTTGTTGTACCCTCTATAAACCAGAGAATGTCTTTGTTGTACCCTCTATAAAACACAGCAGGTCTTTGTTGTACCCTCTATAAAACAGAGAATGTCTTTGTTGTACCCTCTATAAAACACAGCAGGTCTTTGTTGTACCCTCTATAAAACAGAGAATGTCTTTGTTGTACCCTCTATAAAACACAGCAGGTCTTTGTTGTACCGTCTATAAAACAGAGAATGTCTTGTTGTACCGTCTATAAAACAGAGAATGTCTTTGTTGTACCCTCTATAAAACAGAGAATGTCTTTGTTGTACCCTCTATAAAACACAGCAGGTCTTTGTTGTACCGTCTATAAAACAGAGAATGTCATTGTTGTACCCTCTATAAAACAGAGAATGTCTTTGTTGTACCCTCTATAAAACAGAGAATGTCATTGTTGTACCCTCTATAAAACACAGCAGGTCTTTGTTGTACCCTCTATAAAACAGAGAATGTCTTTGTTGTACCCTCTATAAAACACAGCAGGTCTTTGTTGTACCCTCTATAAAACAGAGAATGTCTTTGTTGTACCCTCTATAAAACAGAGAATGTCTTTGTTGTACCCTCTATAAAACAGAGAATGTCATTGTTGTACCCTCTATAAAACAGAGAATGTCTTTGTTGTACCCTCTATAAAACAGAGAATGTCTTTGTTGTACCCTCTATAAAACAGAGAATGTCTTTGTTGTACCCTCTATAAACCAGAGAATGTCATTGTTGTACCCTCTATAAAACAGAGAATGTCTTTGTTGTACCCTCTATAAAACAGAGAATGTCTTTGTTGTACCCTCTATAAAACAGAGAATGTCTTTGTTGTACCCTCTATAAAACAGAGAATGTCTTTGTTGTACCCTCTATAAAACAGAGAATGTCTTTGTTGTACCCTCTATAAAACAGAGAATGTCTTTGTTGTACCCTCTATAAAACAGAGAATGTCTTTGTTGTACCCTCTATAAAACAGAGAATGTCTTTGTTGTACCCTCTATAAAACAGAGAATGTCTTTGTTGTACCCTCTATAAAACAGAGAATGTCTTTGTTGTACCCTCTATAAAACAGAGAATGTCATTGTTGTACCCTCTATAAAACACAGCAGGTCTTTGTTGTACCCTCTATAAAACAGAGAATGTCTTTGTTGTACCCTCTATAAAACACAGCAGGTCTTTGTTGTACCCTCTATAAAACAGAGAATGTCTTTGTTGTACCCTCTATAAAACAGAGAATGTCTTTGCTGTACCCTCTATAAAACAGAGAGTGTCATTGTTGTACCCTCTATAAAACAGAGAATGTCTTTGTTGTACCCTCTATAAAACAGAGAATGTCTTTGTTGTACCGTCTATAAACCAGAGAATGTCATTGTTGTACCCTCTATAAACCAGAGAATGTCATTGTTGTACCGTCTATAAAACAGAGAATGTCTTTGTTGTACCCTCTATAAAACAGAGAATGTCTTTGTTGTACTCTCTATAAAACAGAGAATGTCTTTGTTGTACCCTCTATAAAACAGAGAATGTCTTTGTTGTACTCTCTATAAAACAGAGAATGTCTTTGTTGTACCCTCTATAAAACAGAGAATGTCTTTGTTGTACCCTCTATAAAACAGAGAATGTCTTTGTTGTACCCTCTATAAAACAGAGAATGTCTTTGTTGTACCCTCTATAAAACAGAGAATGTCTTTGTTGTACCCTCTATAAAACAGAGAATGTCTTTGTTGTACCCTCTATAAAACAGAGAATGTCTTTGTTGTACCCTCTATAAAACAGAGAATGTCTTTGTTGTACCCTCTATAAAACAGAGAGTGTCTTTGTTGTACCCTCTATAAAACAGAGAATGTCTTTGTTGTACCCTCTATAAAACAGAGAATGTCTTTGTTGTACCGTCTATAAAACAGAGAATGTCTTTGTTGTACCCTCTATAAAACAGAGAATGTCTTTGTTGTACCCTCTATAAAACAGAGAATGTCTTTGTTGTACCCTCTATAAACCAGAGAATGTCTTTGTTGTACCCTCTATAAAACACAGCAGGTCTTTGTTGTACCCTCTATAAAACAGAGAATGTCTTTGTTGTACCCTCTATAAAACACAGCAGGTCTTTGTTGTACCCTCTATAAAACAGAGAATGTCTTTGTTGTACCCTCTATAAAACACAGCAGGTCTTTGTTGTACCGTCTATAAAACAGAGAATGTCTTGTTGTACCGTCTATAAAACAGAGAATGTCTTTGTTGTACCCTCTATAAAACAGAGAATGTCTTTGTTGTACCCTCTATAAAACACAGCAGGTCTTTGTTGTACCGTCTATAAAACAGAGAATGTCATTGTTGTACCCTCTATAAAACAGAGAATGTCTTTGTTGTACCCTCTATAAAACAGAGAATGTCATTGTTGTACCCTCTATAAAACACAGCAGGTCTTTGTTGTACCCTCTATAAAACAGAGAATGTCTTTGTTGTACCCTCTATAAAACACAGCAGGTCTTTGTTGTACCCTCTATAAAACAGAGAATGTCTTTGTTGTACTCTCTATAAAACAGAGAATGTCTTTGTTGTACCCTCTATAAAACAGAGAGTGTCATTGTTGTACCCTCTATAAAACAGAGAATGTCTTTGTTGTACCCTCTATAAAACAGAGAATGTCTTTGTTGTACCCTCTATAAAACAGAGAATGTCTTTGGAGTTTGGATTTAATTGAAAGCTTATTGTTTGTTTTTAGGGTTTAATGTGTCGCACCAACAGCGTAGGTCATACAACAACTTTCCAGTTATTATTGGTGGAGGAGAACCTGGTGCCCAAATGAGCAGTATTGCCGGCACGGATGAGCACCCGGTTAGAACCACCGACATACCGCAAGCCAGCTGGATAACTTCCTCACTTGAAAGAATTTGACACGCCCAGTGGGATTCAAACCTCGGGAGGGTGATTTGAAGTCAGCTACCGTAATAACTCGGATCCTTAAAGGTTATTGAGATTAGAGCTCCATTTATAACTTACTCTTTTCCTTCGTGACTTTGTGGCTGTGGGACGGGTTCCTTGAGCACCATAGAGAAGTTGTTTCCCTTGAGTGGATGTGTACGGTAATGCATGATCAGGCTGTACAGACTGTCAAACATCACATTGTCTATCAAATAATACTTCACCTGACAAAACAACAATGCACATGCTTTTTATCATGCATAATTAACTCTTGAATCATACTTGTAAAAACATCTTGAAATCATAACACAAGATTCATATATGTTTGGTGTTAAACATAAGATTCATATGTTTGGTATCAAACACGAGATTCAGATGTTTGTAACGAACATGAGATTCAGATGTTTGTATCAAACATGAGATTCAGATGTTTGTATCAAACACGAGATTCAGATGTTTGTATCAACCATGAGATTCAGATGTTTGTATCAAATATGAGATTCAGATGTTTGTATCAAATATGAGATTCAGATGTTTGTATCAAATATGAGATTCAGATGTTTGTATCAAACATGAGATTCAGATGTTTGTAAAAAACATGAGATTCAGATGTTTGTAACAAACATGAGATTCAGATGTTTGTAACAACCATGAGATTCATGTGTTTGGCATCAAATTAACACGAGATTCATGTGTTGATATTAAACATGAGGCCGTCAGACAGACAGACAGACAGACAGACAGACAGACAGACTGACAGACTGACAGACTGACAGACTGACAGACTGACAGACTGACAGACTGACAGACAGACAGACTGGACTGAATTTGATTCATAGGTACCTAGCAAACATTTCCAAGTTTCAAATTTGTTCTCAGATTTTTGAGCTGACAAGTGTAGATGCACCAATCAACACAAAAGTTTAATTTTCCACTTCAATAATAGCTCTTCATCAGACCATGACCTAGTGCATGAAACAGACCATGACCTAGTGCATGAAACAGACCATGACCTAGTGCATGAAACAGACAGTGACCTAGTGCATGAAACAGACCATGACCTAGTGCATGAAACAGACTGTGACCTAGTGCATGACACAGACCATGACCTAGTGCATGAAACAGACAGTGACCTAGTGCATGAAACAGACCATGACCTAGTGCATGAAACAGACAGTGACCTAGTGCATGAAACAGACAGTGACCTAGTGCATGAAACAGATTGTGACCTAATGCATGAAACAGACAGTGACCTATTGCATGAAACAGACTGTGACCTAGTGCATGAAACAGAATGTGACCTAGTGCATGAAACAGACCATGTCCTAGTGCATGAAACGGACCATGACCTATTGCATGAAACACACTGTGACCAAGTGCATGAAACACACTGTGACCTAGTGCATGAGACAGACTGACCTAGTGCATGAAACAGACTGTGACCTAGTGCATGAAACAGACTGTGACCTAGTGCATGAAACAGACTGTGACCTAGTGCATGAAACAGACTGTGACCTAGTGCATGAAACAGACTGTGACCTAGTGCATGAAACAGACCATGACCTAGTGCATGAAACAGACTGTGACCTAGTGCATGAAACAGACTGTGACCTAGTGCATGAAACAGACTGTGACCTAGTGCATGAAACAGACAGTGACCTAGTGCATGAAACAGACAGTGACCTAGTGCATGAAACAGACCATGACCTAGTGCATGAAACAGACAGTGACCTAGTGCATGAAACAGACCATGACCTAGTGCATGAAACAGACAGTGACCTAGTGCATGAAACAGACAGTGACCTAGTGCATGAAACAGACAGTGACCTAGTGCATGAAACAGACAGTGACCTAGTGCATGAAACAGACAGTGACCTAGTGCATGAAACAGACAGTGACCTAGTGCATGAGACAGACTGTGGCCTAGTGCATGAAACAGACTGTGACCTAGTGCATGAGACAGATTGTGACCTGTTGCATGAAATAGACTGTGACCTAGTGCATGAAACAGACAGTGACCTAGTGCATGAGACAGATTGTGACCTATTGCATGAAATAGACTGTGACCTAGTGCATGAAACAGACAGTGACCTAGTGCATGAAACAGACAGTGACCTAGTGCATGAAACAGATTGTGACCTAATGCATGAAACAGACAGTGACCTATTGCATGAAACAGACTGTGACCTAGTGCATGAAACAGAATGTGACCTAGTGCATGAAACAGACCATGTCCTAGTGCATGAAACGGACCATGACCTATTGCATGAAACACACTGTGACCTAGTGCATGAAACACACTGTGACCTAGTGCATGAGACAGACTGACCTAGTGCATGAAACAGACTCTGACCTAGTGCATGAAACAGACTGTGACCTAGTGCATGAAACAGACTGTGACCTAGTGCATGAAACAGACTGTGACCTAGTGCATGAAACAGACTGTGACCTAGTGCATGAAAACAAAGATTAACTATTGCCACTATAACACAATCGCTAGTAAATAAATCTCACCTGCCCTAGTTCTTGCTTTGACTTGATCCTACAATGGTTAATGGTATTCTGCCATCTGAAAATGAGGCATAATATTCCATTTAATGTCATTATAATTCTCTGCAAACATACTCACTGTAGCTACAAATGAAACAGACCGTGACCTAGTGCATGAAACAGACCGTGACCTAGTGCATGACACAGACCATGACCTAGTGCATGAAACAGACCGTAACATGGTAGATATGTATTAACTAAAATAAAGGAAATAAAGGAAATTAATAATTCAAATATTTATAGCAGACAACAATTCATTAATATGTTTTTCTTATTTGTAACTGAAAACTCTGGAAATATGTCCTGGAATTTCATTGTTTCCCCCTAATGAAATTGCATGACATATTTGACTGTTATATTCACTGCTTCCATGCAAAGTCAACATTTTGTTTTATAGGTGAGCAGATGATCATATGGTACTAGATCTGAAGCAGGCATGGATGATAGAAATGTAGATCTGAAGCAGGCATGGATGATAGAGTAGTAGATCTGAAGCAGGCATGGATGATAGAGTAGAAGCAGGCATGGATGATAGAGTAGTATATCTGAAGCAAGCATGGATGATAGAGTAGAAGCAGGCATGGATGATAGAGTAGTAGATCTGAAGCAAGCATGGATGATAGAGTAGTAGAACTGAAGCAAGCATGGATGATAGAGTAGTAGAACTGAAGCAAACATGGATGATAGAGTAGTAGATCTGAAGCAAGCATGGATGATAGAGTAGTAGAACTGAAGCAAACATGGATGATAGAGTAGTAGATCTGAAGCAGGCATGGATGATAGAGTAGTAGATCTGAAGCAAGCATGGATGATAGAGTAGTAGATCTGAAGCAGACATGGATGATAGAGTAGTAGCAAGCATGGATGATAGAGTAGTAGATCTGAAGCAGGCAAGGATGATAGAGTAGTAGATCTGAATCAAGCATGGATGATAGAGTAGTAGCAAACATGGATGATAGAGTAGTAGCAAGCATGGATGATAAGAGTAGTAGATCTGAAGCAGGCATGGATGATAGAGTAGAAGCAGGCATGGATGATAGAGTAGTAGATCTGAAGCAGGCATGGATGATAGAGTAGTAGATCTGAAGCAGGCATGGATGATAGAGTAGTAGCAAACATGGATGATAGAATAGTAGATCTGAAGCAGGCATGGATGATAGAATAGTAGATCTGAAGCAAGCATGGATGATAGAGTAGTAGATCTGAAGCAGACATGGATGATAGAGTAGAAGCAGACATGGATGATAGAGTAGTAGCAAACATGGATGATAGAGTAGTAGATCTGAAGCAGGCATGAATGATAGAGTAGTAGATCTGAAGCAGGCATGAATGATAGAGTAGTAGATCTGAAGCAGGCATGGATGATAGAGTAGTAGATCTGAAGCAGGCATGGATGATAGAGTAGTAGATCTGAAGCAGGCATGGATGATAGAGTAGTAGATCTGAAGCAGGCATGGATGATAGAGTAGTAGAACTGAAGCAGGCATGGATGATAGAGTAGTAGAACTGAAGCAAACATGGATGATAGAGTAGTAGATCTGAAGCAAACATGGATGATAGAGTAGTAGATCTGAAGCAAACATGGATGATAGAGTAGTAGATCTGAAGCAGGCATGGATGATAGAGTAGTAGATCTGAAGCAGGCATGGATAATAGAGTAGTAGATCTGAAGCAGGCATGGATGATAAGAGTAGTAGCAGGCATGGATGTTAGAGTAGTAGATCTGAAGCAAACATGGATGATAGAGTAGTAGATCTGAAGCAGGCATGGATGATAGAGTAGTAGATCTGAAGCAGGCATGGATGATAGAGTAGTAGATCTGAAGCAGGCATGGATGATAGAGTAGTAGATCTGAAGCAGGCATGGATGATAGAGTAGTAGATCTGAAGCAGGCATGGATGATAGAGTAGTAGATCTGAAGCAGGCAAGGATGATATAGTAGTAGATCTGAAGCAGGCATGGATGATAGAGTAGTAGATCTGAAGCAGGCATGGATGATAAAGTAGTAGATCTGAAGCAGGCATGGATGATATAGTAGTAGATCTGAAGCAGGCATGGATGATAGAGTAGTAGATCTGAAGCAGGCATGGATGATAGAGTAGTAGATCTGAAGCAGGCATGGATGATAGAGTAGTAGATCTGAAGCAGACATGGATGATAGAGCAGTAGATCTGAAGCAGACATGGATGATAGAGTAGCAAAGGTCACCAAACATGTTTGGTTGTTATTACCTGAAAGAGAGTGAGAAATCTCCAACGAATGTATCACTGTCTCGGACAAGGAACTTTCCATTACCATTACCAAGATGGGCATACTCGTTTAACTTGTTCTCTGCCTCGGTGCGACCGCGAGGTAGACGACCGTGAAACCATTTCTCGCTGTAATGCAGCTCTTCTTGAGGCTGACCCTAAAATATACAAACATACAATGAAAAACGAGGTTTATCATCGCACCTAACTAACTGCATCGATAAATCAGTAATTATAACAATAGCTCCGTTGAAACCATATCCCCACCTACTCCTAAACATAATGAATGCTTACGGATATCTCATTTCTGTCCTATACATACAGTATATGAACGATGGCCATGACAAATTAACCCTACAACCAGGTTCATTCTCAGTGTTCACCAAATAATGAACCCCACAAAGGGTGTTTGTTCCTTGCCAAAATTTCCGAGTTGATCGTGTTCAATCGCCTACAGAAATGTACAAAGTGATCCATGGTGAACAAATGCAGGGTGTCTGGTGTCCGGTCGTAGTGGTGGTCCCTGGTGGTCCGAGCCTTTCTTAAATATTTTTATTATAAATATTAGCAAAGATTCAAATGTTTATTATTACAAAGCTATTTATTTAATGAGGCTGTACTGATTATATTCCCATTAGGAAACTAACCATCTGTTCTCAATTGCTCGACTCCAAATGTGATAATCAGTCATGGTGAAATATTAATTATTTGTCGGGCACACTAAACATATTTATTAAATGAAACTGTTTTGTTTTTGGCCTGTTGCAAGGGATATCATGTTTGTAACATTTTGCTGTTGTCTTGCATATTTTAATACATGTGGCTGTCCGATTAGCACAGTGGTTAGCGCGCTCGCTTCTCACCAATGCAACTCGGGTTCGATCCTCGGACCGGGAAGTATGTGAGATGGTACGGTGGTCGCCAGATCGGACAGGTGGGTTTTCTTCGGGTACTCCAGTTTCCTCCCACACGAATGACCACGTATACGCTTTCATCCGCGCCAACGAATGATTAATATAAGTTGATAAAACTTGATTTTTAATACATGTGTAATGTACCAGATGAACAGAGACACAAATAGATTCAATACAGAAGGATATGTAGTCCAGTGGTAACACGCTGGACTGGTAATCCACGGATCGCAAGTTCGATCCCCTGCCTGACCCTAATAAAATTAACAGTCTTTCAGATGGGATGTTAAACCGAGGTCTCGCGTCGGTGACACCGTGCACATAAAAGAACCAGAGGAGACTTTGGAATGGGTCTCTGTATGTATCTGTATCTCTATCTGACTAATCTCTTCAGGAGACGTCGCTCATATGGGCAACCGGTAGAGACGATAAATAAACGTAAAACACACAAGCTTCAATCATAGTTGTAACATTGTTCCCTAGTTAAACTTCAGATAGCCAGCTGGTTTAACAGATTGAGTCAGCGATATCAAGTAGAAAATCGCAGCATCAAAAGACCCTTTGATGAATGTGATTGATGACATGAACAACTGAAGTCAATCACATAACATTAAGTTCTCACACATTAATTATGACATTAAAAGTCTCCATTGCACTTGCGTGTAACCCTTTGTACTGCATGCTATCAGCCAGGAGGTGGGGAAGGTTCAGTCAGGAGGTGGGGAAGGTTCAGTCAGGAGGTGGGGAAGGTT
>JABXNX010001516.1:0-12496 GCA_014843695.1 Archivesica marissinica | reverse complement strand
ATACATCATGTACAGTATAGTTGCATGGTATACATACATCATGTACCATATAGTTGTATATTATACACACAGCATGTACAGTATAGTTGCAATGTATACATACAGCATGTACCGTATAGTTGTATATTATACATACAGAATGTACCATATAGTTGTATTGTATACATACAGCATGTACAGTATAGTTGTATAGTATACATACAGCATGTACAGTATAGTTGTAAAGTATACACAGCATGTACCGTATAGTTGTATAGTATACATACAGCATGTACCATATAGTTGTATAGTATACATACAGCATGTACCGTATAGTTGTATGGTATACATACAGCATGTACAGTATAGTTGTAAAGTATACATACAGCATGTACCATATAGTTGTATAGTATACATGCAGCATGTACTGTATAGTTGTATAGTATACATACAGCATGTACCGTATAGTTGTATGGTATACATACAGCATGTACCGTATAGTTGTATAGTATACATACAGCATGTACCGTATAGTTGTATAGTATACATACAGCATGTACCGTATAGTTGTATTGTATACAAACAGCATGTACAGTATACTTGTATAGTATACATACAGCATGTACAGTATAGTTGTATAGTATACATACAGCATGTACCGTATAGTTGTATTGTATACATACAGCATGTACCGTATAGTTGTATTGTATACATACAGCATGTACCACAGTATAGTTGTATTGTATACATACAGCATGTACAGTATAGTTGTATAGTATACATACAGCATGTACCGTATAGTTGTATGGTATAAATACAGCATGTACAGTATAGTTGTGTGGTATACATACATCATGTACCGTATAGTTGTATTGTATATATACACCATATAACGTATAGTTGTATTGTATACATTATGTTATATTTCGGGTTTTACGCCTACATCAGCACCATTTTGGGCTATATCGCCGGCAGGCAGATTACCTAACAACACCTTTCCTGGGCAGGCTACAGCGTTAACCAGTACTTGGGTGCACCAACATCCGTAAGAAACTGACAACTTTTCATATAAATGAGACACGTACTGAGCGGGCTGAACCGTGACCATCAGTGATGTATAGGTTACAGTGGTATACAAGTCAGCGACCTTAACCACTCACCACGGAGGCGTACTCTGTATGGTATACATACAGCATGTACGTATAGTTGTATAGTATACATACAGCATGTACCGTATAGTTGTATAGTATACATACAGCATGTACCGTATAGTTGTATAGTATACATACGCATGTACAGTATAGTTGTATGGTATACATACAGCATGTACTGTATAGTTGTACATACTGCATGTACCGTATAGTTGTATTGTACATATACAGCGTGTACCGTATAGTTGTATTGTACATATACAGCGTGTACTGTATAGTTGAATACATACAGCATGTACCGTATAGTTGTATGGTATACATACAGCGTGTACCGTATAGTTGTATTGTACATATACAGCGTGTACTGTATAGTTGTATGGTATACATACAGCATGTACCGTATAGTTGTATGGTATACATACAGTATGTACCGTATAGTTGTATAGTATACATACAGCATGTATAGTATAGTTGCTTGGTATACATACATCATGTACCGTATAGTTGTATAGTATACATACAGCATGTACAGTATAGTTGTATGGTATACATACAGCATGTACAGTATAGTTGTATGGTATACATACAGCATGTACAGTATAGTTGTATAGTATACATACAGCATGTACCGTATAGTTGTATAGTATACACAGCATCTACTGTATAGTTGTATGGTATATATACAGCATGTACCGTATATCTGTATAGTATACATACAGCATGTACCGTATAGTTGTATGGTATACATACAGCATGTACCGTATAATAGTTGTATGGTATACATACAGCATGTACCGTATTGTTGTATAGTATACATACAGCATGTACCGTATAGTTGTATAGTATACATGCAGCATGTACCGTATAGTTGTATAGTATACATACAGCATGTACCGTATAGTTGTATAGTATACATACAGCATGTACCGTATAGTTGTATGGTATACATACAGCATGTACCGTATAGTTGTATGGTATACATACAGCATGTACCGTATAGTTGTATAGTATACATACAGCATGTACCGTATAGTTGTATTGTATACAAACAGCTTGTACAGTATACTTGTATAGTATACATACAGCATGTACAGTATAGTTGTATAGTATACATACAGCATGTACAGTATAGTTGTATTGTATACATACAGTATGTAACGTATAGTTGTATGGTATACATACAGCATGTACCGTATAGTTGTATATTATACATACAGTATAGTTGTATGGTATACATACAGTATGTACCATATAGTTGTATGGCATACATACAGCATGTACAGTATAGTTGTATGGTATACATACAGCATATACAGTATAGTTGTATAGTATACATACAGCATGTACCGTATAGTTGTATAGTATACATACAGCATGTACCGTATAGTATACATACAGCATGCACCGTATAGTTGTATAGTATACTTACAGCATGTACCGTATAGTTGTATAGTATACATACAGCATGTACCGTATAGTTGTATAGTATACATACAGCATGTACCGTATAGTTGTATGGTATACATACAGCATGTACCGTATAGTTGTATGGTATACATACAGCATGTACCGTATAGTTGTATGGTATACATACAGCATGTACCGTATAGTTGTATGGTATACATACTGCATGTACAGTATAGTTGTATGGTATACATACAGCATGTACCGTATAGTTGTATGGTATACATACTGCATGTACTGTATAGTTGCATGGTATACATACTGCATGTATCGTATAGTTGTATAGTATACATACAGCATGTACCGTATAGTTGTATAGTTGTATAGTATACATACTGCATGTACCGTATAGTTGTATTGTATACATACTGCATGTACCGTATAGTTGTATAGTATACATACGGCATGTACCGTACAGTTGTATAGTATACATACTGCATGTACCGTATAGTTGTATGGTATACATACAGCATGTACTGTATTGTTGTATAGTATACATACTGCATGTACTGTATAGTTGTATAGTATACATACAGCATGTACCGTATAGTTGTATGGTATACATACAGCATGTACTGTATAGTTGTATAATATACATACAGCATGTACTGTATAGTTGTATAATATACATACAGCATGTACCGTATAGTTGTATAGTATACATACAGCATGTACAGTATAGTTGTATAGTATACATACAGCATGTACCGTATAGTTGTATAGTATACATACATCATGTAGAGTATAGTTGTATGGTATACATACAGCATGTACCGTATACTTTTATGGTATACATACTACATGTACTGTATATTTGTATAGTATACATACAGCATGTACCGTATAGTTGTATGGTATACATACAGCATGTACCGTATAGTTGTATAGTATACATACAGCATGTACCGTATAGTTGTATGGTATACATACTGCATGTACTGTATAGTTGTATAGTATACATACAGCATGTACCGTATAGTTGTATGGTATACATACAGCATGTACTGTAAAGTTGTATAATATACATACAGCATGTACTGTATAGTTGTATAATATACATACAGCATGTACCGTATAGTTGTATAGTATACATACAGCATGTACAGTATAGTTGTATGGTATACATACATCATGTACCGTATAGTTGTATGGTATACATACAGCATGTACCGTATAGTTGTATAGTATACATACAGCATGTACAGTATAGTTGCTTGGTATACATACAGCATGTACCGTATAGTTGTATGGTATACATACAGCATGTACCGTATAGTTGTATAGTATACATACAGCATGTACAGTATAGTTGCTTGGTATACATACATCATGTACCGTATAGTTGTATATTATACATACAGCATGTACAGTATAGTTGCTTGGTATACATACAGCATGTACCGTATAGTTGTATGTTATACATACAGAATGTACCGTATAGTTGTATGGTATACATACAGCATGTACAGTATAGTTGTATAGTATACATACAGCATGTACCGTATAGTTGTATAGTATACACAGCATGTACTGTATAGTTGTATGGTATACATACAGCATGTACCATATAGTTGTATAGTATACATACAGCATGTACCGTATAGTTGTATGGTATACATACAGCATGTACCGTATAGTTGTATAGTATACATACAGCATGTACCATATAGTTGTATAGTATACATGCAGCATGTACTGTATAGTTGTATAGTATACATACAGCATGTACCGTATAGTTGTATGGTATACATACAGCATGTACCGTATAGTTGTATAGTATACATACAGCATGTACTGTATAGTTGTATAGTATACATGCAGCATGTACCGTATAGTTGTATTGTATACAAACAGCATGTACAGTATACTTGTATAGTATACATACAGCATGTACAGTATAGTTGTATTGTATACATACAGCATGTACCATATAGTTGTATAGTATACATACAGCATGTACCGTATAGTTGTATTGTATACATACAGCATGTACAGTATAGTTGTATAGTATACATACAGCATGTACCGTATAGTTGTATGGTATAAATACAGCATGTACAGTATAGTTGTGTGGTATACATACATCATGTACCGTATAGTTGTATTGTATATATACACCATATAACGTATAGTTGTATTGTATATATTATGTTATATTTCGGGTTTTACGCCTGCATCAGCACCATTTTGGGCTATATCGCCGGCAGGCAGTTTACCTAACAACACCTTTCCTGGGCAGGCTCCAGCGGTTAACCAGTACTTGGGTGCACCAACCTCCGTAAGAAACTGCCAACTTTTTCATATAAATGAGACACGGTCTGAGCGGGGCTTGAACCCGTGACCATCAGTGATGATAGGTTACAGTGGTATACAAGTCAGCGACCTTAACCACTCGACCACGGAGGCGGACTCTGTATTGTATATATACAGCATGTACGATATAGTTGTATTGTATACATACAGCATGTACCGTATAGTTGTATAGCATACATACAGCATGTACCGAATAGTTGTATGGTATACATACGGCATGTACAGTATAGTTGTATGGTATACATACAGCATGTACTGTATAGTTGTACATACTGCATGTACCGTATAGTTGTATTGTACATATACAGCGTGTACCGTATAGTTGTATTGTACATATACAGCGTGTACCGTATAGTTGTATGGTATACATACAGCATGTACCGTATAGTTGTATGGTATACATACAGCATGTACCGTATAGTTGTATAGTATACATACAGCATGTACAGTATAGTTGCTTGGTATACATACATCATGTACCGTATAGTTGTATAATATACATACAGCATGTACAGTATAGTTGCTTGGTATACATACAGCATGTACCATATAGTTGTATGGTATACATACAGCATGTACAGTATAGTTGTATGGTATACATACAGCATGTACAGTATAGTTGTATAGTATACACACAGCATGTACAGTATAGTTGTATTGTATACATACAGCATGTACCGTATAGTTGTATATTATACATACACCATGTACGGTATAGTTGTATAGTATACATACAGCATGTACCGTATAGTTGTATTGTATACATACACCATGTACCGTATAGTTGTATGGTATACACACAGCATGTAACGTATAGTTATATGGTATACATACAGCATGTACCATATAGTTGTATGGTATACATACAGCATGTACCGTATAGTTGTATAGTATACATACAGCATGTACCGTATAGTTGTATAGTATACATACAGCATGTACCGTATAGTTGTATAGGTATACATACAGCATGTACCGTATAGTTGTATAGTATACATACAGCATGTACAGTATAGTTGTATAGTATACATACAGCATGTACCATATAGTTGTATAGTATACATACAGCATGTACCGTATAGTTGTATAGTATACATACAGCATGTACCATATAGTTGTATAGTATACATACAGCATGTACCGTATAGTTGTATTGTATACATACAGCATGTACCATATAGTTGTATGGTATACATACACCATGTACCGTATAGTCGTCTAGTATACATACAGCATGTACCATATAGTTGTATGGTATACATACTGCATGTACCGTATAGTTGTATGGTATACATACAGCATATACCGTATAGTTGTATGGTATACACACAGCGTGTACCGTATAGTTGTATAGTATACATACACCATGTGCCATATAGTTGTATAGTATACATACAGCATGTACTGTATAGTTGTATAGTATACATACAGCATGTACCGTATAGTTGTATAGCATACACACAGTGCGTACCGTATAGTTGTATAGCATACACACAGTGTGTACCATATAGTTGTATAGCATACACACAGTGTGTACCGTATAGTTGTATAGCATACACACAGTGCGTACCGTATAGTTGTATTGTATACATACAGCATGTACCGTATAGTTGTATAGCATACACACAGTGCGTACCGTATAGTTGTATAGCATACACACAGTGTGTACCGTATAGTTGTATAGCTATCGATTGAGAGGCGGACGATACGATGATGGACGAGGTCGATCATGACGATGTTACTGGTGTTTTCCGTACAAGTTATGCGTGTACATGTCTTGGTGATGATGGCCGAGGCTTACGATTGATGGCCGATTGGATTTTGCCAGTGGTTTGTTTATACAAATTTATTTTAGCTCGACTGCGAAACAAGTTATTTCAACTTATAAGAGGGGTTAATAGAAGTTGTAAGAAAGTAAGAACTTGTTTCGTATAAACTAGTCGGCTCATCTGGATCTATACTTTGTATGCCTATTTAGGTCTGTAGTGTTTAAAGGGTTAAATTATAAGATTCAAAGTAACGATTTTCAAAAATGTATAACATTATTTACAGCCCTCCCCATTTTACTTCAAGTCGGTGGTTTTTTTAAATGTTTATTTATCGTCGCTACCTATTGCCCATATGAGCGAGAGATTAGTAATTTTTTGGAGCATACAGACAGAGACCCATTCCAGTCTCCTCTGGTTCTTTTACGTGTGTGGTGTAAAGCACAGAAACTAGACCTTGGTTTAAAGTCCCATCTGCAAGACTTAATTTCTTAGGGGGATCGAACCTGCGAACCCTGGATTACCAGTCCAATGTGTTACGTTAGATGTGTTAGCAAAAATAGTCAACTGTCTTTGTACGATAATTAATAAATGCAATTTAGCAATTCATGATTTTGAAGCTTAAATGTGTTGTCGTAGATAACTATCTGTCCGTCGTACATAAATGCATCCATCGTTCCATAAACATTTCATGTCCTAGAATCGAGATATTCACTTACAAAAACATTACTTTGATTCTTTTAACCAGTTCAACACTACATACCTCTAAATGGGCTTACAAAGTGTACACCCATATGAGCTGACTCAGGATCTGCTGCACTTTTTGCCATCAATATATCTCTAAAGACAAAATTAACCATTTTGACAAATAAACTAGTCCAAATGTAATGTTCTTATTGGTCTAAAAAATAAAAATGTCGGTATCTTGGTGTTGAATGCACCAGTCCATGTCGGTATCTTGGTGTTGAATGCACCAGTCCATGTCGGTATCTTGGTGTTGAATGCACCAGTCCATGTCGGTATCTTGGTGCTGAATGCACCAGTCCATGTCGGTATATTGGTGTTGAATGCACCAGTCCATGTCTGTATCTTGGTGTTGAATGCACCAGTCCATGTCGGTATCTTGGTGTTGAATGCACCAGTCCATGTCGGTATCTTGGTGTTTCAGTTACATATATAAGAATAGAATTGTCATCTACAATTATTTTAATTATTTCGTCAGTTTGGACTTCATCGGCTAGTAATTAAGACCGCTCCTTAACCACGATTGGTCGGACGCAACACCTCGCGGAGTAGAATTCCACACCTTCAGGTCTGGCTCTGGATGGACACAAATTTACCATACCCCCCCAACACAACCAACCCCCCCCAACACAACACCAACCCCCCCCCCCCCCAATAACAACTGGAAGACAGTGAAGTATACACATGGCAGTTTAATAATTTCAGAACAATCTAAATACATATTTGTTTAAACACATGTACATATAAATAGACATATCGGATTCTATAAAATCACGGAATGTGACAGTGAGTGAGTTAATTTGCAACAGTATGAAGGTAGGAGGTGATGAGAACCTATTTCTTATATCATTCCAAACAAGTATGTATTCCTGCAATTAATATCACACCTGACACAACGAAGCTTTGAAATGTAACAAACTCCTGATAACCACTAATATTAGCGCTAGCAAACAATACTTATAGAAAGATTTTGTTAATAAGGGAGGTAAGTTACTAGTGTACAAATCCTAATTTACAAATAACTTCATTTGTGTCCAATCTTCAAATGTTTACTTAAAACATGAACAATTGAAATATCTGTGTGCACATTCCAAGTCCACCCATAGTGTGGCATTAAGCATTAATTAATTCTAGTACTCGTATGTTGTAATTGTGTATACATATTATTAAATAAATGTTGGCCTCCATCCTCCCCATCAGCCAACCCTTACCACCTCTATATACAAAAATATACCAATTAATGATAATACAAGTTAGTAGTGTAAAGGCTAATTTTCATTTTATTAAATTATAAAATTAGGGTACTATGATGCCAAATGTCACCCAACATCAACCACAATATAAGTTTATTTGCATAATTTTTACCTCCATTATTTTTAGTTCTCTACTGCGTAGTAACAAAATGCACCACTAAAAGTTACAATGAAAAATACTAGATACCGAGGGTCGCTTAGGAATGAAATAATTTTAAATGCAAATTATTCAATAATCAGTTCATATACAGTGCAAACAATATAAGCAATTATGTTACAATTTACAAATAGTAGACGAAATCAAATGTGAAAAATCTGTGTGCACATTCCAAGTCCACCCATAGTGTGGCATTAAGCATTAATTAATTAATTCTAGTACTCGTATGTTGTCATTGTGTATACATATGATTAAATAAATGTTGGCCTCCATCCTCCCCATCAGCCAACCCTTACCACCTCTATATACAAAAATGTAGCTATAAATGATAATACAGTTAGTAGTGTAAAGGCTAATTTTCATTTTTTTATTGAAATTATACAAATTAGGGTACTATGATGGTCACCCAACATCAACCACAAGTGTTTATTTGCATATTTTTTACCTCCATTATTTTTAGTTCTCTACTGTGTCGTAACAAAATGCACCACTAAAAGTTACAATGAAAAATCTATTTTGATACAATATGTAAACTTTTAAAATTATATTTTACTACATTTCAACACATTTAGACACCACACATGTCATCGATTCTGGATGGCACAACAGGCTGGAACATGGATGTTGACCTTGGGAAGAGACTTGTTTTCCCCGACGTGGTCCAGACGACCCAACGGCCAGACATCGTACTGTGGTCCAAGACAGGGAAGAAGCTCATCGTCATTGAGCTGACAGTACCATGGGAGACAAGGTGCGAAGAGGCCTACGAAAGGAAGAAGGCGAAGTATACAGAGCTTCTGGAATTCTGCAAGCAACGAGGTTGGCGTACTTGGCTGTTCCCAGTAGAAGTAGGCACGAGAGGCTTCTGTTCCCAGTCCGTCTGCAGACTGATGACAGCAATTGGGACTACTGGTAGAGAGAAAAGGATGGCTTCAAGCTGGCTGTGGCTGAGACGAGAGGAGAAGAGCTGGAAGCAATCCACCAACGCGCAGTGACTGATCACCACTGTGGGCCCACCGCCACCAGAGTGTCCATGGAATTAAAGGGCCGAAACACTCAAGGACGGCGGCATCCATGCTGATGATGTTGGTTGAGAAGCAGTCTACATTCCATATAGACTGTATTATAGCACATTCAACGTCTGGAGTACCAGTGACTTCTAGGAAAGACTGGATGACAACCAAGAACAGATTGGTGACACTGGAGAGAGAGATGACCACCAGGAATAGACTGGACCAGGGGCACTAGGGGTAGCATCCCGAACTGCAGTCTTCGAGAGAGGACACCCAACTACTAGCTACAGACTCCATTAACGAAAGACACCCCCAGAGTCTACCGAGAGGGGGGGGGGAGGATGATAGACTCACTTGGACGGATTTCATGGAATCGACACGGCCTGCCCAATCGACTATGAATAAAGAAGGATCGGTCACCTGTAATTGTGGAAAGGTTTGCAAGAACCAACACGGTCTACACATACACCAGGGGAAGTCTGGTTGCCAACGTGTGAGGTCTCGTGGACAGCGCATAGCCAGTCTGGCTAGTGAGACGCAGGAGTACTCCAGTCTGGATTCAACCCATAGTACTGAGGAACTCTCCGTCCAGGAGATAACACAGGATGTCGTCGGGGATCCTGAGGTGGATGACGACCCTGACCCCCTCCTAGAGCTACTGCAGACTCAAGGAGAGAGCAGCCTAGAAACAGACCAGGAGGCCGTTCAGGATAGCCTACAGCAAGACTCTGCCACTAGAACCAGGAAACCAAGGATCAAGTGGCCCAAGGCATCAGACAAGACATCATGGAAACAATTGGACGAGGACCTAGACAACATCCTCGAAGCATCCATGCAAGGACCAGTAGACCGGAAGCTGACCACCCTCACCACGCTAATCTACTCTGTATGTTTGGAGAGGTTTGGACTAGAAGAGGGAAGATCACGAAAGGAGCCCCCGAGACCGCACAGACGGCAAACCTGTATCCAAAACCTGAGATGTGAACTCAGACAGTTGAGGCGGAGATTCCGCAACAGTTCATCCACAGAGAGGATTGGACTAACTCGGCTAAGGGAGACAGTACGGTCACAGCTGACGTCACTACGGAAGGCCGAGAACACGAGAAGGACCAGGGAAAGGGCGAAGAAGAGAGCAGCGTTCACAGCCAACCCATATAAGTTCGCAAGATCCCTACTCGACAAAGAAAGGTCAGGGAAGTTGGAAACACCACTGGAAGAGGTTGAGAGATACCTTCATGTTACCCACTCTGATCCCAATCGAGAGGACGTGCTAGGGGACTGTGATCTGATAGACCCAGCAAGTGCACCAGAGAAGCAACTGGATGTTACAGAACCAACGCTGGGAGAGGTAAAAGTCACCATCAAAAAAGCAAGAACTGCTTCAGCGCCTGGACCGAACGCCATCCCGTACAAGGTGTACAAAATGTGCCCATTACTTCTCAAGCGGTTAAGGAAGCTCCTGAAAGTAGTCTGGAGGAAGGGAGATGTCCCAGAAGCTTGGAAGGAGGCTGAAGGAATATTTACACCAAAGGAACGGAATTCCAAGACGGTCAACCAGTTCCGAACGATCTCGTTGCTCAACGTCGAGGGGAATATATTCTTCGCCATCCTTGCAAGAAGACTAACACCTTTCCTGACAGGCAATGCATACATCAACACTCCAGCCCAGAGGAGAGGAGTTCCCGGTTTCTCAGGCTGCATAGAACACACAAGTGCCATCACACAGCTAATCCGCGAGGCAAAAGAAGGTAGGAAGGACCTCACCGTAGTTTGGCTTGACTTAGCCAACGCATACGGGTTCATTCCACACCAGCTGATCTTCACCGCGCTCCGACACTACCATGTAGACGGTCACATACAGAAAATCATCACCAGCTACCTGGATGGAATCAAGCTCCGGTTTACTGTTGGTGACCAGCTGACCAGATGGCAGAAGTTGGAGAAAGGAATTGTCACAGGATGCACAGTTTCTGTGGTACTCTTCACTATGGGGATGAACCTGCTGATCAATGCTGCCCAACGAGAGACGCGTGGACCAAGAACGGAATCAGGGATATATCTCCCATCTACCAGAGGCTTCATGGATGACCTCAGCTCGACTACAACAACCCATGTTCAAGCTAGGTAGATGCTGACAGCTCTGACAGACGTCGCTTCATGGGGAAGAATGAAGTTCAAGGCAGTCAAATCCAGTTCTCTCATCATCAAGAAGGGACATATTACAGAGAGGTTCAAGCTCTACGTACAGAACGAGGAGATCCCATCCATTGTGACAAGTCCAATCAAGTGCCTGGGCAAGTGGTTTGATGCAACGTTAAAGGACCGAAACAATGTCACGAATGAATGAATAAATGGTGCTTTACGGCGCATCGACATCTAAGGTGATGTAGCGCGCATTAAAGTTATGTTTATTGTCGAGTGTATGAAATAAAATTCTATATAAGTAGATGCATTACGTAAAAATTAATACTAAGAAGTTATAAAGACGTAAGATTAATTACAGGTAATATATGAATGAATGATTACTACAAAGGCATGATTAACAATTGATATCACAGCTTATTATAAATTCCTATTGCCTTGATAAATGATATGATGGACTCTACTCTGAGAGAGTCGAAGAGTGTTTTAATGTTGTCCACATTGTAGTACTGCA